>VZTT01052537.1:28349-56848 GCA_013400855.1 Buphagus erythrorhynchus
TCAAAGTATTTTCAGGCTCAGCATTAGATCCCTGACAGCTTCCAGGGTGCTTAATGTGAAAGAGCCCTGCTGAATTCAATTGCACTGCTCACATTTGTACTCTTGCTCACAGCTCCCCTGGATGTTGCATGCTCATATCCTAATTTGAATAATCAAAACCAATATCATCAGTGTAGTATTAGGGTTACAGAAGTATAATATGAAGGAAAAAGTGGTGCAAGAAAGGAGAACTGGAAAAGTATACTGGCGTATACAAGCAACTACTGGAAAAAATTATGAAAACAGCATGCTACTGTAAATCTTCAAGTCTAATGTCAGTAAAATGAAAGAAAATTTAATGTTTAACTCAATTATTATTCATTAAATATCAAGATTGTGACAGGACTTAGAAACCAACTGTGTTGGCCTTCACTGGGTTATCAGTCTGGGGGCTCCACCACCAAATACCTCAATTCAAAGAAATACCACAGTTCAAAAACTCTTGCAGACTGCAGAGAGTGACTTTCCCAGAGAGGCTTCAGGAACCCAGGAGACTCAACACTGAAGTAGAAGCAATCCTGCATAAGAAGCCTCCCAGCTCATCTTTCTCTGACCTATTTGTGAAATTCCCCAATGAAGGAAGCTCCCCAGGCAGGCAGTTTCCCTGTTCATACAGGGGTGTTTCATCCAAACCAACTGATACTGCAAGTTTGCAGCATCTCATATCAGCTGCAGTGTGTCATTACTTGGTTAAACATGAATTTTGGCTAGAGATGTTGTTATCAATGGTATAAAAGTTAACATGAAAAACTTATCAGGTGAAACTGTGTAAATATTCCAATTACATTAATTTTGTTTTCCACACCCTTTTGTTTAAGAAGTCATTGTTTATTTGTGTATTAATACTGGTACCTGTTAATTTGGAAGGTTTGCCAGAGAGAATTAATTTATTGATTTATCAGAATTAATTTATTAACTTGCTTTGTTACTTCTATGCCTGCAGTGTCTGTTTTATTGGAGTCTCTTCACTAAACCACTCCTTAGTTCCAGGGTTCCAGACCAGTGTTAGACCCCATGCAATCTGCTGTGAATCAAATGCAGATCATATTGGTCTTTTCCATCTGCTGTGTGCAAGCCAAAGTGGCAAACAGACTACAGGGCCACATACAAATCACATTTTAATGTTAAGCTATAATTGTGATATATAAAGGATCTCGGTGGGCTGGTCAAAAATTGTCCTAGGACTGCTATCCTGGCACAGAGCAGCAGTCCATTAGATCACTGTGACATCCCACTTTTAAGGGGAAGGGAGCATGCAAAATTCATAGATGTTCATGGTCAAAAGGAACAACAAAACCCAGAGGATCCACATAAGCTTGCAAAGTTCCATTAGTAAATTACACACTTGGCATGGCTATGTTAGCCTGTGATCTCCTAAGCACACAGCAGTAGGTTTTGGATAATGGGGTAGGGTGAAAGGGAAGAGAGAGAGAGAAAGGGGGATTAAAAAGGGGAAGAGACAAAGAAAAGAAAAAGAGATCACCAGTCATGGCTCCAGCTCGATCCAGCTGGGGTGTCCAGGGTCCTGGGGCACACTCATGGAGCAAGTGCACTGGGCTTTCTGATTACCCTTGTAGAGACAAGTTTTCCTTACCCTGGAAACAAGTTTTTCCTTTTCTATGCTAAATAGTTACTGTGTGCAGTCTGTTCTTCCACACCTTTCTGGAAATGGGTTGGCAGGCTTTGGGTTCTTTGATGGTCTCCTTCCCTTCATACAGTCCATGCCCACTTCTCAACATCATTCCTGCACTTGTGCTGTACTGTGTTGTGCTTATCACCAGGAGCTAGATCAAGGACATTTGTCCCAGAAAAGTGCTGCCCTATCTCCAGCCACATCTGTTCCTTCTCTCGGTGTGGTATTAACTACACCCCCTGTTTGTTTATACCAACAACCCTTGGTTGGGCCCACAGCCACTCAGCAATCAGTGTTTGAGACATACACATTAGCCCCCTTATCTTCTAGGCTTCTGCACTCACTGTCCTGGCTTTTTTAGCACAGCAAGTCCCATGCACTTCAGAAGAAACCTTTTAAAATATCACACAATTGTCAGACATGGCTTGCACTAAGCTCTGTGCTAAATCTCAGTTTTAAACCTAATTTTAATGACTGGATTATCCCAAAAGAGCAAGATTTAGTAATAAACCGCTAAAATCTGAGAGAGAAAAAAATGTTGCAAAAGCTTTAATGTAAAAACTAATTTAGTAGTGATGGATAAAAACAGTATTAGCAAGAAATAGGTAGGCTCCAGCTGTCGTAATTTCTGACCTCAGATCCAGATCCAAACAAGCATTTACATTACTAATTGCTTTGTAGATATGGATGTCCCAGTGAATTCAGCAGGATCTCAGTACCCAAGTGGAAGCCAGCACAGTCTTGCTCCTTCTATAGCAGTTCATGGAAGTCTTACATTCCACTTGGGCTTTTATGAATCCTGATTCAGGAACTATTCACGTGGGTACCCAATTTTAAACCTCAGCTGTACTGACCCCACTGCAGGCTGGCAGAGTCCAGTTCTGTATAACAACTGGATCCCAGAATCACAGGATAGCTGAGGTTGGAAGGGACCTCTGAGGGTCATCTGTCCAACACTGCTGCTCAACCAGGGCTACAAATAGTCCCTCTGTCTCCATTGAGAGCCCATTCCAGGTATGAAGCTAACTAGTCACACATACCTTTCCATGTAAGAGCCTCCAGCAGATCCTAGGGGAGGGTTTCTGTTCTTACTGTAAGATGTTTAATTTAGAACGGACAAATAGTCTCGACTGTGGGAGTTTTTCAGTGAGTCACCACCCAAGAATGACTGCAGGCATCTCTCCAGTGGAATGGATATGTCAGCACTGCTACATTGCACTGAGCTCTACTTGCAGACACCTTCTGAAGCAATATCAGCGTGAGGATGCCAATTGTACCTGACCCTAAATAATAACCATCTGTGACAAAGATTGGTTATTAGAAGTACATAACTTTTGGAGTGGAATTCACCTCCAGATTCATTGGCAGAAGTTTAGCTGTCCACATGTGCACCAGTGCTGTATTCACCTAGCAATCTGCTCCAGGACTTGATTTTGTTGAACAAATGAACTGTGCCATGTTTGATGTGTTCCAGGGCACCCAGGAGATCTGCACAGGGCTGGATGACGTGACACTGCACCCATGAGATGCCCAGTTCCTCAGGGAGCAGTGTCAGAGGTCAAGCATGATCTCCTAAGCTGATATCCCAGAGCACTGAGGACCACGCTGATGCAGCTGTCCTGATGCAGTCCCTAACAGAGGCACCTAGTGCCACCCAAGGTACCTGTCCAGCTACAGTTCCCAAAGGTTTCAGGTTTCCTTTTGGTCCTACACCATATCTGCCAGCCCACTGCAGGTGTTGTCAAATGCAGCACAGCATCTCCAATGGCACTTGGTGCATGTATGTGGACAAATGATAACCCTTCATATCACTGGAGAGAAGATAACAGCTCACACCAGCTACTTTAGACAGGTTCTTTGTGATGACAAAATTGCATCACAGATATGTCTGTTGCTATTTGTTGGGTATCAAGAGGCTCTGATGAGCTCAGATACAGATCTCAATGCAATGCACATCTTCACCTCCTCAGATAAGAAACACTCCAAGGAGCACAGTTCCTCATATTGCAGAGGTTTCCTGGGAGATTTTGTTCTTACTGTATAAAACAAAAAATGGTTATTTTTGCATGGCTGGTTTAAACTCTAATATTCTTAATCACAAAAAAAGTTGTGAATACCTTTCAATCTGCAGAATGTTTTCTTAGCAGTAAAAAATAGAGCAGCTCACTTCAGGAGTGAAAGTCTTCAATTTTTTCACAAAATACAGCATAAGAATGCACTAAATTAAGTTAGAATCATGAGTGAAAGAGAACTGGAATTATTAGATCCCTTAAATGGCAGAAACAGTTTAAGGGATGAACAAAAATAGAATTATGGGCCTTCTCATAGCCTCTGCCAGTGAACATTCTATGCAATCAAAGTGAATACAGGCTTGATAGGATCAAGCAAAAATATTGTGAGTGGTGTGGCTAATTATTGAATGGAAGGTTGGCAGAGGAACAACTAATGACATCTCATTACTAAGTCATTAAAATGGGCATCTCAATATTGAACTGAAATCTGTAAAGAAAAAATTTAAGACATTAAACAAATTCTACATTCCAGGAAGTGAAATTAACATAAATACCTAAGACTTATTTCAAGACCCACTTTTAATGTTTTTGCAGGTGGGAAGTGTCTTAAGAGGAAAAGTCTTTTGGTCATTAAGGGTATCACAAAAGCAGTTCATACTATGCTTCTCTTACTTGCCTATGTAAATTTGGCATGGGCCTTCATATACTGCAAATGTGAGTTTTCCTGTACTACTAGGGATCATGGCACAATTACCAAAATTACTAATGAGAATGACAAGTTAACCATTGTTTAAATTTAATGAATAACATTAATTTTACTGAGCAGAATAGCAACAAGATATAGAGAGAGGGATTCTTTTTAAAATTCTAAACCAGAAAGATGAAGACTTATCATGGTAAAGAAAAATCCAGGAGATGAGCTTGTTCGGTTTGATCCAAAGGAGTCTAAGGGACAATCTAACAGAGGTCAGCAGCTACCTGACTGGGGAGTTACAAAGGGGAATGGTATGGGAGGCTCAGGCTGGACTGTGGAGGCAGAGTGGAGAATACTGCCCAGGAACGTTTTGTGCTTGGATGTTTTCAATACTCAGACAGGCAAAACCACAGCAGACCTGGACTAAAGTTTTCCTGCTCTGAGCAGGAGCTTGGGCTACAGACTTCCAGAACTTCATGCCATCAAATTTCCTGGGATCCCCTGCTTCAATGGCTGCACAGGCAGACCATTGTTCCAGTCTGATCCTCTGCCAAGCTGTTACTGGGCCTCTTTTACTGGGGCCCACAGGGATATGAGCACAGCTAGTAGGGTATCTGAAAGAAAAACCTCCATGGATAGAGCCAGTTTTCCCTCATTATTGGAAAAGATGATAGCAACTCTATTTGCATCAACAGCCTCCCTAAACTAGCATACATAGAGGTAAAAGCAAGACCACTCCTCTTAAGACATTTGTCTCAACAGTTGCAAGTAATATGAGCTTGTAATATTTGTGTTTGTGTTTCTCTGGAAGAAAAGTCAGGGGAAGGACTGGCAATCAGAGGAACAGCTGCTCTGGCATTGGTGGGAAGGCACCACATACCTTCGGTCTTTTTCACCAAATTGACCTTTCTAGGAAAGTGTACCTAGTGACAGCTTGAAATTATGTCTTTGAAAGGGAACAGTAACTGCAAGCATGTGGCATGAGAACAATTAAACACTGTTCTTGTCTCATTCACACCTGCAAAGTGCTCAGTGAAATACACTTCACTCTTTCCCCTTCCTCATGTGAAATGTCTCCAGATGCACTTTAAAGCACAACATTCTTATGTGCCTGCTGCAAGATGTGAAGCAGAGAGCACAGACATTTTCCATTGTTCAGAAAATCATACATTTTGTTATTTGGCCCTTTTGAGTCAGTTCTCTCTTCATTGATGCTCACAAGGCATTAGAAAGGGAGATAACTGTATATGCAGAGCATCATTCAAAACTGTTCACAGTCTGCCCTGGTTATTTTGCAGATGTACAGATCTGAGACTTCAGATAATGATAAAAATCATCTGATCTGACTTGCAGCACTCCAGAAAACCAGGAACCTCCTTGCCATTTTTGTAGCCTATTGGCTAATCCACAGTGGAGCTCTGAAGCAGCCCCTGCTTTTTTTGTAGTGTAGAAAGAAGGCATCAGCCATGCACAAATGCTGGAGAGTAGTAAGTGCTCTGTTCTTAATCTCCCCCACATGTACAAGAAAGCAAACGAAAGCCAAGTAAAGAAAATGGGACACAGAGGAACATATTTTCATAGTGCAGCTCTTAAGCTGTCACCCATTACAAGCCCCATGCTCATTAGACCCATTTATGTCACATTTGCACTTGCAGATTGAAGGCCTCTGGTGCAATAACCATTCATTTTATACCAGCAGAGCCTTGACACCTGAGGCCAACACAGTCCTGCAAGGAGCAGAGACAGCTCTGTGAAAGCTGGGTTTGCTCTCACAAGAATTAAAGCAGAGCCCTCTGTTTATCAGACAGGATCCCCTTGTTGGATATGCAAACTGTATATGTATATGTATATGTATATGTATATGTATATGTATATGTATATGTATATGTATATGTATATGTTTGCCCACTCATCAGGAAAATGATTCCTGCAGTTCTGGTGGGTCAGGGCTCTGCTGTGGCAGTCAGCTTTTCCCCTCTCACAGCTATGGCACCTGCAGGCAGCTGCACTGGGGAGGTGGGGAAGAAGCAGGACCACCTCTCCTGCTGGGAAACCACAGCCCAAACATGAAGCTCCAGCAGCTGCTTCACAAGCTGTTGAGCATGAATTACCACCATTTGCAACACAGGGTACTAGTGTAAAATGGCTTCAGTTTCAGGAATCTTTACTATATCAGGCTGTAATTCATGGCAGTTCAGCTGCTGCTGCATGGATGGCTGAGCCATCCCTGCAAAAAGTGTTGGGAGTCTTTTCCAACTGTTTGAAAATAAGCTGGACACCACAAGGATCAATATTGCCCTATTCCAAAAAGCCAAGATGGTACATCTTCCTGCACAAATTCAAATTTCAGACACAGAAGGTGATTGGGGGAAAAAAATCAGAGATTTATATTGGGAAACAAAGGAAAATATGCAACAACCATGATCAGAGTTACCAGGTCTGTTCATGTCCCAGATGGCAGAAGCCAAAGCCTATCTGCGTTAAAGGAAAATGTGCTTGGATTACAGATATTTTTAGTTGAAAACTTAGACTATGGAAAGAATAATCTTGGCCACATTTTGCCCATTAAGCTCAGTGAAGTGCTCTGGGACAAGGAAATGAGTGAGAGAATCCCTGGCCAGATTCCACCTTGGCTTCTATTTACTGCAACCAACTTTGCAACTAATTCTTGTGCACCTCTCGCTCCATCAGAGCATTTACTAAATAACTTTAAGTACATCCCACTCCCATTTAGGCATTAAACTAACACTCAAGTTTTGCTGGCTCAGAGCCCATAGTGAGTAAGAACACTCATGGATATAGCAGTAGTTGAAAGAATCAACACCTAATTCTTTGCAGCAGGACCTCTAGCACGAAGGGCTCTTCTTCAGAGTGAGACGAGGTGCAGAGTTTGCTCAGACCTCACCAAGCTCTCAGGCACAATGGTGGGATTCAGTTCACCTAATGGCAGATAGTTCCAACATAGGTGTTGACATCTGCTCATCACCTCCAACTCATGTTATAGGAAGTGGAGAGAAATAATGTGTTCTTGTTCTTCACTGTAGGATCTCTCCAGGGGATTCATCATACACCTGTTGAGTAGCATTCACAAAAGGGCCAGCTCCAACAGATAAGTTCTCTTTAGAGAATTAATCCTTCCACCTACCTGCTAAAAGGCAGGGACTGTCCATCCCCCCAGGTCCTTCAGAGGAGCTGAGACCCAGCCCAGTTGTGAGAGTCAATGAGGTAACCTGGCCTGGCCCAGTAAAACTGGAGCTGCCACACCACTTTCTGGGGAGCAACCTAAGCTGAAATCTCTGTCTCTCAAAAAAAGCCACTCTGAAACTCAAAAGAAGCCAGTGAGCCCTGTTCCAAACAGGAGCAAATCCTGACCCTGGATGAGTGAGGCACCTGCTCCACAAGAGGGCCCCCAGGCAGCAGCAAAGCCTGGGAGACACCTCTGCCCCTGTATGCCCACCCAGGGCAAAGCTGGGGAACCCCCTCCTGCTTCCTCTCCACAGCCCTGGGCCCCGTGGCAGTCCCAGAAACTCTCACCATTAGTCCCATCTGACACAGACACATTAAATGATGTCACCATGTGGCACAGAGCTGCATTTTGAGGACACCCTGAGGACGTGCTTGGCTGGTTTTGTATGACCAATTTCATATTCAGGAGACAGAGAATGGACATCCCAAGAGCACTGAGCACAATTTTAATGGTGAAATTAGTGATTTATTTCCAAGGACTCCCACACCTAAAACCAACCCCTGAGAGCAGTCAATGAACCCCCATTGCCAACCCCATTCATTAGTGGAATTCAGTGCTGAATGCAATGACAATGCCCTGAGAGAGGATGCAAAAAACAGCCAGGAAATGAAGAGTTTAACCATGGTCTTCCTACAAGGATTGCTTCTGTGACTGCCAGGGCTCCAGGCTGGAGTGAGCCAGATGTGCACGCTCACAGCTCGGGTGGCAGCTTGACCAACGGAGATGCCCCAACAGGAATTGTTTGACAGCCCTAAACAGACATAGCTTTAATGCTGGCAATGCTGTGGCTTTAGTCCATCCAACCTCTTGCTGAGTTCCTGCCTTCAGGTGAATTTATTCTATTCTAACTCTTGTGTTTTATCTTTCTGTATTGAAGTTGGTTTTTTCTAAGATGATTTAACTAGCTTGCAGCTTCTGTTCCCAGAGTAAGGCTTGAATCTCCTCAGTTATGGTAACATGCCCATTGCAAAAGTCAAAGTGCAAACAGCTAAGGCAGAGGGCACTATTCCTCTCTCACAGCTAGAGACCCAAGGTCCAAAGAAATATGTTAGCCAGTGTCACATGTGAAGTCTGTAACAGCAGGCATAGCATATTCCCCTTACCTGTATCCTCTAGTATCCTAACCAGAGCAAGGACTGCCACCCACTTGGTTTCTACTTGGCTTGCAAGGTTTTGTGCTTCCTGGGGGAAAGAACAGGATCTCCTGGTTGGAGCTGTGTTGTCTGCTTGGACTACATTGGAGTCATTATGGTGTTTTAACCAGATGTGTACATGCCTGTGCTGTGTCCACTAGAACTTGTGAGGGTCCATGCCTGGTTATAAAGTCCTTCATCAAGTAATGCTGAACACCCTCAGTGCAGATTATTTAATAGCTGCTGGGGTTAGATGTAATCCAGCTCAGAGGCTATGGAGATGTGAGAGAAGTTCATGAAGCCTGTGAAGGGAAGCAGATACTGTGTTTTACTCAGGTCAGCACAGAATTCACTCCTCATCAGAGTTGGTGAAAGGCTTCTGGAGAGCAAGTGCTCCACTGACAACTTCCAGATATCTCCCCAGTGAGCAGGGAGGCCCATATCAAGCATCAGTAGCACATGTGAATAGCTGTAATGGGAGGAAAACTCTCCAGTTATGACGTTTGTTTTCAATTCTTTCCTCAAACTCAGCTCCATATGTTGTTACATTTTTCCAGCCTCTGCAGAGTGATTCATGTGGCATGTTGCCTAACACTGCACTGTGTGCCCATACAGGTCTCACAAGTGCACAGGGAGAGCTCTGCTCTAGGGCAGCTCCCACCTCACCAAGGGCCAGACCCACACCACTGCCTGCAGTGCTCCTGCCCTTCTCCAGATAAACACTGGATATGAGTTCCTGCATTTCCCAGCAGTGCCTCAGGGCAAACTGGGTTTGAAGTTCCTGTCCCTCCCACAGCTACAGTCCTGCTGTTGCATGCAGTTGAGAGAAGATGATATAACTGGCAGCAAACTCTGTCCTCTTGGCATAGAAGTCCTGCACATAACCCTCTGGTGTCTCTGACCCAGCACCATGCCTGATGCTCCCACATAGATCTCTTTGTCCAATATTTACACAGCAACATGTAAACAGCATCTTCTCTCTGTAAATGTAATTGGAAACTCTCAATTGATTTTGTGCCAAAAAGATATACCATAAAACTCAGAAGGGCTATTAATGAGAAGGATATTAGCAATAAAAACTCATATAAGTCTGCACATAAACATGAGTGAGCATCATGACAGCGGGAGACAGACAAGCAAACCCTGCATGCTGTTTTCCTGAGGTGATTTTGCTAACATTTGAAGCTCTGGTGTAATAAATAAATATTCCCATAAATATTGCAAGACTCCACTACGTAATTATTCCATCTTGAATGTCATCATCTGTATTTCTCCCAGAATACAAGTTGTTTGAATCATGGTAGGGAATGTTTTGGAGTCAGTTGCTCAATACCAGGTTCAATTGCTTTTACAGCAGCGTGAGGAGATGTTGGAGGGAAGTCAGCTCCAGGGGAGGCAAGGAGATGGAACCACAGCCTGGAAGGTGGAGTGAGTGCGGTGCAAAGCTGACTGAATTCAGGTATAAGCCAAACTATGCCTAAACTAGTACAGATCTGCTTTCTATGATGAGGCAACCAGCAGTCGAAAAGAGAAGGAGAAGGAGAAGGAGAAGGAGAAGGAGAAGGAGAAGGAGAAGGAGAAGGAGAAGGAGAAGGAGAAGGAGAAGGAGAAGGTGGTGTTGCTGCACCCCTTAACTTTTGACACAGTCTCCCATTGTGTCTTCATGATCAGAGTGGTGGAATGTGGGTTGGATAAGAGAACAATAAGGTGAGTGGAAAATGGGCTGTGCCACCAGGCTGAGGGAGGTGTAACCAGCATTGCAAAGTCCAGCTGTTAGTCAGGAACTGGACACATCCCTCAGACCAGTGCTGGGACCAGTATTGCTTCTTGTCTCCTCTACTGGGTAGCCTGATGGGACTGGAGGCATGCTCTGCAAGGATGCAGTCACCAAACTGGCACAGCGATACACTAGAGGGCAGGCTGCTGTTCAGAAGGACCTGGAGAAGCTGGAAATTGGGCTGAAATTTGGGATTTACAGGTTAGGGGCCTTTCCCCAAGTTGCAAGTTTGCATGTGATCCCCACAGATCCTGCCCAAGTGTTTAAACACCTCTCACCCAAAGTTTTAACTTTCTTGTATGCCAAAGCCCTTCACTCCTAAGCACAGCATTGCTGATAAGAAGCCATCCTTCATCTTGGGCATTGGGAACCCAAACAACTTTGAGGGTCTCAAGCTGAGATGCTTGGCCTGAGGCCCTTTGGTTTTAATTGAACCAAAGGAGGCATGAGTGTTAGACCTGGGACAGCCCTCTCTGGGGAAGCTGGAAGGATTTGGCTGGCCCTGGTTGAATAGTGACAGAAAAGAGAGAAAAAAAACACTGTGAAGAAGGAAATCAAGCTCTGCACCTACAGGAAACTGAGCCTGACTGGTTTCTTCCTCACCTTGGAAAGTAATTTTAGATACAGATTTGCAGGAAATTAGAGCTTCTAACCTAGTTTTTCTAACAGCAGCATCTAACATTCAGGTATTCCTGACCCTCATATTTTGCCTCAACTATAACACTCAGCCCTTTAATAGTCCCAAAATGGGGATATAGCTCCATAGGGGACTTTCAGACCAGAAGTTGTCTCCACTTTTTGTATTTTCAAGGTGTGTTTCAGCAAGAGACAAAACACCATGTGCAAGCAGATGGAGGGCTTGGGGACATCCAGCTTTAGCAGGGAAACCAAGGCTGCCCTGAAGACCCACTGACCAGTGCCTGCCTTGGAGATGTGATTGGGCAGACAAGAATAAACAGGGACCAAAGTCTTTGTGCCTTCAAAGAGCACCTTATGCATGTCAGAAGAAAGAGCTGAGCCTTTCCCCACTCACAGCTGGGAACTACTACTAGAAGAAAGAGGCTTTGCACAAGAACATGACTTGACACCTGGGTATTCCCTTGCAGATATCTGCAAATCCCAGCCTTAGGCTTCCACTCCCACTGTGAATTCCCAGGTGGGAGGTCTGAGTTCACAGGACAGCAGGTCACCTAAACACAACGCTCACAGGTACACAGTGATGCAGCATTTGAGTTGTGGCATTGAAGCTTAAGATTTCTGTCTTGATGCATCCATCTGCAAAGTGAGGCTAAGGTATTCACACCCCACCATAAAGCTCCCGAGAGAACATGGGGCTCGAGACCAGGGAAAGCTCCCCACATATGAGGCAGCAGGTCCTGCTAGGGGGAGTTTTAGGTGCTGAATAAAGATTAGAAGGAAGAAAAGCACAGCCTTCCCCTTTGCCCTCTCCATATCACACTATTTGGTTTTTTAAAATTTTTTTTTCACTGACGAAGTCTCAAATAAACTACTTGTTTAAGGCAAGAAACTGAGGCATTTAATTACAGGGATGCCATTCATACCATGACAGTTAAGCATCTGTTGGATTTTTTAAAGTATAATCTTTATTCTATACAAAAAAAAAAAAAAAAAAAAAAAAAAAAAAAAAAACACAACTCAACTCTCTGAGCTAATCTGGATGAAGAGCCCTGACCCCAGGCCCCAGGAACAGCTAATCCCTTTCTCTAGTAACTCAGATTTGTCCTCTCTGCAACACATATAGTTTGCATGACCATCCACAGTTTTGAAATTCCATGGGGTAAGTCAAACACTGAGGAAGCACTCATTGCATATCACTTGGTTTTCCTCACATCTGGTGATTTAGGCTGTATCCTTGTGGTGGCCTAATCCAAAGTTTTTCAAACTTTCTGTACTACTGGACATCCAACTGGGCTTCACTCAAGCACACCCACTGCTTGCACCACCATGGCCTTCTCATCTCAGCTCCTCTCAGCCTTTCAATGAGAAACAGCTAAAAGTGATGTGGTTCTGCAGATTAGCTGGATCCCTTACAGTGGTCATACAGAGGGATCCAGGCGCAGTTTAGGAACATTAAATGGGTGCCAAGACCAAATCCTATGGACAACTACAGCTCCCAAATGCCATCACGTTTCCATCATGCTCTTCTGCCTTTGTTGAATGCTTTCAGAAAGAAGTTCTGAGAGAATAATCATTGCAAGAGTCATCCAACATATTACACTGTGACACTGCCCTTTTAATGTTTTAATGAAGCATCAAAACCTGCTGAAATCAGCTGCTTCACTCTGCAGGTAAGATAAGTTGCAAAACAAGAGAATTAGCACAGATCTCCCCAGATACAGGACATAGCCCTGCCCACCAGATAACAAGCTCTGCCTTAGAAACTGCCTGACAGATGCTCAAACCTCTCCCTCCCCGACAGGCAGCACCCAGGGCAGGGTGGCACAGCAGTTCCAGAAGCAGCAGTGGCAGTCAGGGTGGCACAGACCTCTCCCACTCCTGTCTGCAGTCCTCACTTTACAGACAAGATTTCATGTAGCAAGAGATTATGAGTGACTTAGCAAAACCAAAATGGGGTAGGGCTATTGTTCTCAGAGTCCAGTTCTCCGAGGTCCTGTCCCAACACTTTATCTCAAGTGTTAGACTGTAAATTAAGCTAAAAAGCCACTAAAGTTTACCAGGTCCATCCCTACACCCCCACCACTGTGATATACCTGTAAAAAGAGCATTGTCCTTTAATAAGTAGTTTTTCCTTGACCAATTAAAAATATCTATTTGTAAAATGCGTCTTCATTTATTTGAAATATTATTATATGCTTTTTTGAAGAGATGCACTCAAGCTATTGTGTGATCTGGAAGTTTATAGAGGCACAAACAAAAAAAATCTGCTACTCAAAATCAAGCAGCAAAAGATAGCTTGGGTTGGCCACTGTTTCCTTGGACTGTGCAAGGCTCACAGGGGCCAGATTTTGACTCTCAGCAGCAGAACAGATTAGTGAACACAAATGCTGGGAAACATGGACTTAAAAGTCCAAGTCAAAGTTCAGTTATTTTGGAATTGTTAATGTGAAAAATAATACTTTATTATAGGAAAAATCCTCGGAGACTTCCTCACACACATTCATTACTCAGAGCAGCTACAAGGAAGTTACTCAAACTTTCCATCCTCACATTAATCGCAGCAGCACCTTGGAGTGAGTTCCTGCAAGAAGGAAAGCCAGACTGCAGTGGGCTTTTTGCATGTATACAATAAAGGAGACAGTCTGTTCTCTTGGAGTTTACAATAAAGTAGGCAACAGAAATAAAGAGATGAGCATTGAAAGAGTAAGCAGCATAGAAAGCATCGGGTGAAATTATAACACTTTGAGTAAGCTGTGAATGCATGGAAATTATTTTCCAATTGACATTTTTCTGAAACCAACCATACTGCTTGTCTTCAAGTGGACAGAGCAGTGTTGTAAAAACCTTCAATACATTCAGCACAAGCTTGACAGCTACCAATTAATCTGTCCATTAATTGAACAGCTGAGGAAAGAATAAATGGGCCAGAGCATCATGATCTTCATTGCTATTGTGCTGATTAAAATGTCTGCAGATTACAGCTATGTCACTTGTAACAGTCTTCTTGCCTACGGTTTAAAGTTTCTTTGTTGTTTTTAGGTTTTAAGAGAATAATCTTCTAATGATATTAGAGTTCTAAGAAAAAAAATCTTCCTTCTTCAATAAGCACAGGAGGCTTTTCAGCTCACACATAACAGCAAAACAAAGCAGCTTTTTGGGGAACAGATACCTCCTTTTGTGTAGTTTTCTCTACTGTGATGAGGCTGAAGTTTGCATTTGACATCTGAAGCCAATGAGAGTTCTCTAGTGGGTCTCACTGCACACAGCTTTATAAAGCAATGGTATCTTCAGTCTTAGTCTTGAAAAATCAGTGTGTGCTGAGTCCTGGATTCACTTGGACATGCTGATTTCTAGATCCATATGCACTGGATCCATTCAAAGCCTTGTATGCAAGTTCTCCAGCTCAAGAAGAACAGTTTTAAAGACTGCACTTGCCCTTTCAGTGGGAGAACATATAATGAGAAAGAAGGTAGAAAAGATGAAGGAGGAATTTACATTCCTCTATTTTATTCTGTAGAACTACTGAAAACAAAGGAAGAGAAGAAACTTGAAAGGATAAGGATCAGTTTCAGAAGGAAAGGATATTTCTCAGAGAAAGAGTAGAGGTACTCAGAATGTCAGAAGGGAGTGGGAAGCAAGCATGCAGAACAGAGGACCAGAGTACATCTTCTTGGACAAATAACCATCTCACAATAGGTCTGCAAGGTGGCCCAAAATGCACTGTAAATCATGTCCTGGGTGTTCTCCATGGATACCAGCTGGGTCTCCCAAGAACCAGTGCCAAGAGCATCCCAATAGAAGGGAGTCCAGAATCACTTTTTACCAACAGTCACTCATTTCTACCTTGTGAGTATATCTAGACATGCCAGAGAAGAGGTCAGATCAGAGCTTCTCACTACTCCCAAGTCTCACAGGACAAATGTAACATAAGCCAGGACTATTCATGAAGGTGGTAGGTGCCACACTACCAGCCTGGTTCAGTGGAAGAAATCCATAAAACACAGAAGAAGAAAGTTCTGTTGGGAGCTCATGGGTTAGCATCCATGACATTATTTCTAGAAGTGCTACACATTTGCCACCACTCCCAGAGTTGAAAGGGAACTGACTGCTCTAAGGGCTTTCTAAAAACACAGTATAGGATTTTAATTTGCTTTTCCTGATTCAGAGCATGTGAGAATCTCTCACATCATTTCATGCATGGGGAAGAGAGTTTCAATGTTTTTCAACTTTTTCAATGTTTTGGGAGAAAAGCAAAAAACTAGGTTAAAATACATGAATTAAGATTTTATTAGAAAGTCTTCAGTACGAAAACCCCAGAACTATATCATTTTGGAGACATTGGTCACAAGGAAATGGCATTGTTTTCTTTCTTTCTTTTTTCAAGCACATTAAAAATGAATGAAAATAAGCACACAGCCCTCCAGCAGCTCCCAGCCTGCCCACCCTCTGGGGTTCAGTTGGAAAATTGTGCTTGGAAAACATCTACAAAAATGTTGGCAAATGTATATCAGCTTTTTCCCAAAAGACCTAACAGGCTTTTATTATCCAAGCATATCAGATGGCTTGGAAAATCCACATCTGTACTGAGCTGCCGAATGGGAAATGAGATCAGAATGTGAAACTAAGAACTTCCGATACTTTCTTTGTAAATGACATTAAAACCAAAGGAGAAGGAGGTTTAGCTTCTCCATTCCCCCTCATTCCATCAGCCCCAGCAGAAGGAGGCTGTCAGTGAGGAGCTCCCTGTGCCTTTCCAGCTAAATACAGAGGAGAGAAATGAAGAGCTGTTATTTCAAGGGGCCAGCCCTGGTGATGGTCTCAGTACCAGCATTTTACTTGAACAGATAAATCAATCCTTGCAACCCAGAGACAAAGAAAAACATGAGCAAAGAACTTTCTGCTGGTGTTTCTTAAACCAGAGAAAATAATTTCAATATAATTTTTGTACTTTTAACATAAGGCCTGTTTTCATCAATTAAGATTAACTTTTTTTAATACAACATCAGTGCTTACTGGAAGGAATGTTAAGATTAAACTCAGCACACAAGTTTGTGCTCATAGTTTTTCCCTCCCTAGATGTTACAAAAAAAATTTTGCACACTTCCCTTTTTGCTCTGGCAATGACTGCTGTAGTTATTATTTTCCTCCCTCTGCTGCTGATGCCAGTTGAGCATGGAAAGACACACAAATGGAGAACAGTCACAGGAGAAAACTGACAGGAGAAAAGGCTGTTGGAGTCAAAGTTGCCTTACATCATTTAAAGTTGCTAGGATTAGCTCATTTGAACTCCTATGGAGTTGGGGCATGTGGTGTTTGGAGATAAATCCAGCTTTTCTTCAGTGATGTAGTTCATCCACTATAACAAAGTTTCCACCAGGATGAATTTGAGTTTAGCTTTAGGGTTTCTAGTTCCTGTTGTTGTATGCCAGCATAGAGTACTGCTCTGTGCAAGCCTCTGTGTTTCCTCAGGACTCAAGAAGGCAGATCATCACTCAAGCTGAACCCTCCCAAAATACTGGAGAGACCCTTTCCTGGATACAGAAAAAATTAGACACATGCAGCCTAGGGCAATAAAAAATAATGTCAAGTGGGATTCTCCTGTGCAAACAACTGACTATTGAGATGGAAAAGCCTCATTAAGGAATATAAAACTTAAAACCAATTGGATCCACATAATTATTCAGATCTGAAGAAGTGAAGACAGTCCTGAGGTAAGTTTTCTGTATAGTTCCCTTCTGATGTGGAGCTGTGATAAAGCACTTGGAGTGAATCATCATCTTATTCCCAGAGCCAGATAATGGGACATACACAAGTATCTATCTTCACCCAGTTATCAGCCACAAAGCCAATAAATGCTCGATGCATTCCTCATCCCCTTTCCTGGAGTCTGGGTCTTTTAGGGATTGGGGAGGTTTGTAAGCTATGGAAACAGCACAAATGTCACACTTGTACCTCACCCCAACACTGGCAAAGAGGAAACATCTTGTAGGTGTAAAACATGTCTGCTAAAACCCATGCAGACACATCTGATCTGTGTTGTAGAGACAAAGGACAGCATTTAATCAGGCTGGACTTGAACTTGTATCTGGGCTGAGCTACACAAGGCTCCCAAGCCTAACTCTTCCTGTCAGTGATCTAAAATAAACTGTGTCAGCCTATAGGCTGTTCTTTATATCAAAAATGTGGATTTCCCGTGACCTTGGTGTTGTCTTTATGTGACTTCTGGATGTGTAGGTTCAGAGTTTAGCCATTGAAGAAGTTAGTGTGTCACTGTAGCTGAGAAATAGCACCTGTCCCACCAGAGCCAATGAGGTATTTGCCATTTTGCTTCACTCAGACCAGGATTTCAGGCAAAGTGCTTCAGAAAGCAGGCAGTAAGTTGGGAGAAGGAAAAGTGTGGTCTGGACAGCCCAGGCTTTACCTGTCTATTGGCTGTAGCTCCTGTGTTACAACCATAGCTAAAACTGCTAATCTCTGTGGGCAAAAACTGTGCTGTCCTTTATCTCATGAAACTCCAAGGTCTTCCCCTTTCCTCCAATACCTATGCAGATCCTGCAGTTTTCATATGGTGAGAAAAGTCCATGCTACACTTTGATGATATGGTCACCAGATGTACCACATTTGCAGTGGTCCTCAGATGAAAATATCACTACAGATCCTGATAAGACTCAGCTGTGTTCAGCTGTCACTGAAGTGGTGACACTCTACACCCATCCATGTGTGTTTCCAGCATCCAGCACACTCAGATCCACTTTCCCCAAATCCCCAGGGTGAAAATCTATTAGCAGTAAGCAAGTCAGAACCAGGCAGGAGTGTTGCCAGGGGCCCTTCTCACACATCCACATCCAGAGAACATTCTTTCTAACCATGGCACACATCACTAGCTAAGCCAACAGGGAACTCCCTCCTGACCATCCTGTTGTTTACTTTTAGCATCTACTCCATCATCTTCTCCCATTAACTTATTTCCAGAAATTAATTCAGAAAAATACATTTTGGCACCAGCTTTGATTTTAATTGTCCAAAGTTCAGATGAAATTCAGGAGCACCTTTGTGGCCTATAAGATCCATGCTGTGCTCCTGGCATTTTCCCTGTCCATATTGTGTCAGATGAAAGAAACCAAGAGTCTCACTGCTGCCTGCATTTCTTATCAGCTGGTTCACTTTTTTTCATGGTTTTCTTCATGGTTTGCCACCTCAAGTACAGTTTTATACTCGCATGGTGACACAGTTTTTGAATGATGGTGAACCCAAACATGGCCAGCTTGGTGCCCAGGCAGTGAAACCCTGTATCCATCCACACCCTGCTGAGCCAGCATTGCTGCATCCCAAAGAAGCCCCTCACCAAAACCTAACTCTAATGTCAGCTGGGTCCTCTGGGCCTTCTCATAAGACAAATATTTCCCCATGTAAGATCTGCTGGGACCACAGATGAAGGTGGACTGCATTAGGCATCTGTTTTCTATTGCAACCAAGCTGTTTTGAAATCACTTAACATTTTTCGCAGAAGCATTAGTGTGCTACCATCAGCTTCAATGGGAATTTCTACGCCAGAGCAGCAGATGAGGCAGTCCACCACTCTGCCCCTCCCTTTTTTATTTTTTTAAATTTTACAGTACACACAAATATTAACATATCATCCTGATAAAGCTTTGTTTACTGGCATGGTGCCAGCCCCTCTGCAGTGCCTCCTGCTTGGCAGGCTAATCTCCTGAAGTTTGAGGGATGCAGTCCAAATCTCTTAGCAACACTAAATCTCATTCAATTAACTTTGTTGGGGGACAAAATCATTTTGTTACTGCTGCTTGCCAGTCTGCCATATCCAATATGCCATCCAGCAGTTAGGCCATGCAGCCTTTAGACACAGCAAGGAGGCACAGCACACTCCAGCACAGCAGCTCTGGCTACACTGGCCACCCTGAGCTTCAAAGCAACCCATTAGCCAAAAACTCCAAGTCCTCAGAAAGGTCCACAGTGGCAACAGATCCAAGCTATGGCTTGGGTTTTAATGGCTTCTATTGATGCCACTTGTGGTCTGCATCCAGCAGAGACTCCTGCTCCGAGCATCACTGCTCCCTCTTGGGATTCACATGGCATCCCTGGCCTGAGAGACGCTGGGGCAGCAGCCACCAAAGAGATGTCCCAACCCTGCATGGCCCTGCACTGGAGCTGGCAAGTGCCATACACTAAGGGCATGAATACACATCTCCTTCTGGCACTGCTCTGTGAATAAAAGCCCAAGACATGGCCTCCAAGAGATGTTCTTTTGTACCTGTAAAAAAGCAGGGAAATGTACGGGGATGTCTTGCAAGTCCCCAGAGAACAAGAAAATGAAACTACTACTAATCTCAACTAGAAGATTCTGGGTGCTGTATCCTCTGGGGAATGGTGGGTTAACATCACAGGCCTCTCCTGTGTGTGATTTTACACAGTATTTATGCTTAACTGCAACACGTGAATCTTTAATTACAAATCTAAGACATGAAAGGGAAATTAGCTTAGTTTAAAAGAATTTTCTTTCCACAACTAGTCAAAAACAACCAAAAAAGCAGTAATTTGATTCCACCACACAGCAGGTGGCATTATATCCTTCATTAAATCATACAGATATGACTAATATTAATCTTCATTTGTACCACTATGCATCAAATTTGGTATCCATCACACCATCCTTTGCATACTAATTATTTTTAAATGTATTTCATTAATATGTTAAGACATAAGTAAAAGCAGTGAATAGGACCTGGACAGGAATTAACCCCTCTCCCATCTCCCCTCTAGACGATAGATCCCAGCATTTCTCTGAAAGGTCTGCACCAATATTAGAGCATTAAGGAAAACATTAAGGAAAATCAACATTTCTTTTTACTTCTATTATTGACTTCCAAAAACTCTTGCAAATAAATTCACTGCATATGGGAAAAGGGTTCCCTTATCTTTGTCTCTTTTAATATTGGAAAGAGTCTTTCTGAATCCAGATGGTAATTTACAGTTCATAGGCAGCAAAATGTATGTCCATGCCTTTATAGAGGTATACACCTCTGTATCTTACTCTCTTAGTAAGATAACCTTCTCCAAGCTTCCCCCTAAAATGCCACCCATTTATTGAAAAGCTAAATCCTATCCTGTCTGCTCAGTCCTGGATAAAACACAGTTGTTGGCGGCATGATGTTAAATTTAATTTGTGTCTTGGAATGTAAATGCACCCAGAGATTGAAGCAATAAGCACATTGTTTTTATAAATCAAGTTTTACATACAGTACCTTTTTTCATCCAGACACTCTCAAAGTGCAGGAAAATCAGTATTTTACAGGGAGCTACACATGAGTTAACCATCTCTGTTGAAAAATGTCACCATATATTTGTCACTGGCTTAGGGTGACATTTAAGGTGGCTACTGTGACAAATTTTTTTCACTGAGAAAGCTGCCTTTTTGGGATTTTCAAGATCAGAAAAAAAAAAAAATTTCCTTTTAGTTGTAGTAAATACACATAGCCTAACCTGTAATTTACCATGTTATCCAGGAGCTAGCTTTGCAAATCCAGCTTTCCAAAACTTAGAGAAGCTATTACTAGCACGGCCTTTCAGCAAAACAAAATTCTGGAGCTACCCCAGCATGCAGGGAAAATCTATGAGCTGAGGACCTAAGGGCAGGTGTCCTACCAAGAAAATTATACAAACTCTTGGTTGAGCCCCAGCAGGATAAAGACTCTAAATTGTTTCTGTAACACTGTGATACTGCTTCTATATTTCTGAGAGTGGTATAGATGGACTTTTCTGTGAAAGCAGGAAAATTCCTACTGCCACTGCTGAGATCCAGGTCAGTCTCATAAATGTTTACCTCAACCTGCAGAAAGCCCAGATGAGCCTTTCTCCTGGTGTCAGTGAAGGGGTGAACAATGTGCAGCACAGCCAAGTCACTGGCTTTAGACTCCAGGGATCTGGCTGTGCCATGATTCCTTTGCATGGGGTACCCAAAAGTCCCAGGAGCCCAAATGTTGGCACTGATTTTTATGAATGCTTGGCCACAGCCAAAGCTGCTGGAGACCTTGTCTCCAGTTTTCTCAAACTCTGGTTCCCCATCAATAAATTGGGATAACCACAGGAGCTGATACTATGAGTGTGCTGTGAAGCTTATGAAGTTAATATTCTAAGTACTTTAAGACCCTAGTTTGCACAGAGTTACAGAAGGATTGTTATTTTTGAGCCTGCACAGCCAAAGACCAGCAAACTGGTAACATTCACCTTCAGAAAACAGATTTTTATCTTCTCGCGTTAAACCTGACCAGGGTAGAACTTGCTGCTGTCCTCCTGCTGTTGAAATACGTTGCCATAAGTGTTTAGTGTAACATCTGACCTGTTTCTCTTGAATCTTCCTAGATTACAGTCAAGTCATTTGCACTTCAATAGTTCAGGGGCATACCACAATTTCTGGGGCTGGAAAGTAGCTCAGCTGTAAAAACTTGCTGGAGGCTGTCAAATGGCATAAAGAGGCTAAACCAGGGAGTATTTTTTCAAAACTGTTTTTAAGACAGTTTTGGAAGGAGAAAATTATTATACTTGAGTCCTTCCCCCTCTGTTCCCCTTTTGGTTGTGAGCCTAAAATTATGGAGATCTTCAAGGCTGTCTTTCCAAAACGGCTTAAAGACAAAACTACAACCACAATTTACCAGCTCTCTTACTCAACAGGTAAAGCAGAGTCTTCAGTGCAAAATTAAATGGCCTGATCAATATTGCACTGTGGCTGTATTGATTGCATACGTTCAGAAATGGACAGGGGAGGAATAGATGTGTGGGGACTGTCAGTCTCATGTACCAGCTCTGCCATAAGGGACAGAGGAACCTATAGCAACCAAGGGCTGTGTGCTCTTCCATCACCACACAGACCTTGGCATGGCAGACCCACTGCAGTCCCTAGATAACACTACCATGTAGAACTGCCCACAATGTCTTAACACTTGAAAGTCTAACACTGTGAAACACTTCTCTGCAGAGTGTGCCATTTGGAACTACATTATTTTCCCCAGACTCCCTCCCCCACTTTCCAAAACACCTCTCAGCTAACACATATAATTTAATAGCCATGTATTGTTTAAACCCTCATAAACAGCATGAAATAGAATAGAGAAACTAGGCTGCCTGCAAACTTCCCAGGTCTCCAGAGAGGTGGCAAATTGTATCACCAGTCACTCTAGAATTGCCAAATATCCTCATCAATTCTGTTTGCATCATCAGTCTAAAGATGCTGTATTCTACTCTAAGGGACAGATAAAGACACATTCTGAAACACATTCTACAGTAGAGATAAATATACAAGCTGTCTCGGTGAATTAGTTACATGTGCAAATAGCTTCCTGAAGAGCAGGCTCAGTTTGACGTTTAAAATCTGATACAAAATCAGCAGGAGTCACAAAAGAAAAAAAATCTCCTGAACCAGGGACTCTGAACCAGGTCTTTGGTTAATTGGAAATGGATAACATTGGATATGACACCTGCTGGGCAGTCTTTGGTCACTAATCCACTCCAGTTGTCCACAAAGGCTTGTGACTTGTCACCCTTCACGCCAGGCTCAGCAGGGAGGTGGGAGATGAATGCCTCAGCAAGTCAAACCACTCACCCCAGCCGTGTTATCTTCTGGATGGGGTCGGGGCAAAGCCACAGGGGAGCACAGGTGAAGTATGCATTGCCACTGGCCATGCAGCACCTGCCTCCAAATAGAGTTTTGTCTCCAGCACTGTGGATAAACAGGGAGGAAAAAATAAACAGGACAAAAAGTCTTAAAAATTCAAAGAATTTCTACTGAAATAGTGCCATAAACTGGTGGGAAAGACTTCTCAAAGAAAGTAACTTTCTCTATGGAAACAAATAGATGATTTCTCAAGTGGATGCCCCCTCCAAGCCCTATCACTGAAGTCCTGTAAAAACCTCCAGAAAGGGATTTAGCCTGGCTTTTAGGCCAGGACAAATCTCACCGGCTTGTAGCCGAGTTACCACTTTTGTTAATACAGAACTTGGTTTTTATTCCTTCTGCCAAAGCAACCTGGCCTGCCTGGTCCCGCAGTGAGGTCATAACTCAGGGCTGATCACATCACAGCACGTTGCCATGGCAATGCTTGAACTGTCACAAAGGATGTGCGCTGTGATTTCACAGCAGATGGGCTGTGAGGGAGGAAGCCCTCATTTAAATTTTAAAAATTGCTTTAGTAATTAGCAAGAGCAATAGAAAAAAAATAAAAAAAAAAACATTGAAAAGAGAAGAAAAATCCCCAAACTGTCACTCTCAGCAAAGGTTATAGCATCCATGTGGGATCTGCATGCTATCCACAAGAAAGGCCAAGCTGCTGCTCCAAGTTCACTGAGCTTGTCAGGTCACTGAAAGGTCCAAAAAAGTCTGGAGCCTGCTTGGTTCAGGAGGCCCAGGACAGCGGTGGGTGAGCAAAGCCCCCCTGGCCCATCAGTGCATTTCAAAGCCAGCGCCCTTCACAGGGACCTGACAGGAAAGGCAGAGGGCAGGCAGAGGCTGCCAAAGGCTTTATTAAAACACTAACTGCCTGACCCTACGGGAGGTACAGTGGCCTGACCTCACAAGTTTTTAGCAAGGAGCTGGCTCAGTTATTTCTACAGTCCTATAGAAATGAAGCACGAAGAGCACAGAGTCACACAGATGTGCTCCCATCCGTTCAGGGACAAGGTGGAGTTTTACTTCTCAAAGGTAAGAGTGAAACACCTTGGCTCAGGTTTCACTGACCCACAGCAGCCTGCACTGGCCTTGTCCTGCATCCTCAGCAAGTCTCACAGAGTGACAGCCCATTCCCACCTCTTGCCCTGGCACTTGGGAACTGAAATCACCAGTGAACATTAGAGGCAGAGCACATGGTGTCAAGCTTTCCAGACAGCCATGGTGCAGCCCTGCTCCCTCCTCGGGTTCCTCCATCCCTGGCAGAGGTGACCTTGAGGAAGCAAAGCCTCGTGTCCCCATCCCCATGGCCACCACAGCTCACTGCAGACGCGCCGATGTCCCCGGCTCGCCACAGAAGCTCTCTTCCACATGACAGCAGCTCAGCAACCTCAAGGCAGAATTAAATCTCTCTCCCTTCTGCCTGCAGCAGGCAAAGCACGTGGTGTTTCAGAGACCTTGGGCTGAGTCCTCATATTTAATGGGGAGAGCAGACTCCAATGCAGCTTGTTCCTTGTTCATTCAGTGACTAACTGTTGATCTCTCTAAGAATAAGCCAGATGGTTCCCGTGATAAGTGATCAGCTCTCCTGGAGTTTTTGAAACAGAAAAAGACAGATGCCTGCGTGCCTCTTGCCAGGACCCATCTTAAGCTCAGGCAATGAGTGCAAATGCTTAGGGAGGTTGTGTTCAGGGGATTCTCTCCATCCAGGCTTAGCAACTAATCTTCCCCATCAGCCCTTCTTCCAGGAGAGGAGGCATCTTGCCTTCTGACAGCTTCCCCCAGCTTAAGGGCACTACAAATCATAAGATCAGCCCTTATAATTGGATCAGACTTTGATATTGTTTTCCTTTTCTGTGCATTCATATTAACATCTCATTTTGCAGACAGCACATCAGATTGGTGCCTACTACTTCAGCTTGGATTTGCACACACTGGTGATTGCGAACACTGATAGGAGCGACAAAGCATTTTAGAAAGAGAGAAATCTTGCTTTGGGAAGCTGGTTTGGCTGGGGTGGGAAAAAAAAACCCACCAGGCTAAAGAGCTTTGTTTCTTAGCCATTGAAGTGCACACCACCAGTCAAGCACTGCTTCCTGCCCCCAGCAGAGATCAAGATCTCCACAAGAGGGAGAAAAAAGGTAGCAGTGTTCATCTGTTGACTTCTTTTTTATTTATTTTTACCTTAATTTCTCCTTCTAATTGTGTAAGAAGCCTAATTCCACTACTGAGCTGGCATTGAAAACAGAGAGCCAGGAAATCACTGTGCACATGCAGAGTTAGAAGAATGGATTGGAAGCAAGGTGTAAAATTAGTGATGGAAGCTGAGTTTGGCTCTTCCCAAAACCAGCTCCAAGGCAGTAGCTTGGCCCACCAGCCAAGGGCCCTGGGAGAAGAAAACACACCCATTCCAAAGCTCAGCCTACCCATTTGCTGCTACATCTTGTAGGCAAAACTCCGCTTGATCTCACAGAGTTAGGCCAGCATAAAAATGAGAAACATGTAGCCATGCACTGAACAGAAAACAGTTCTTTTATTTGCATGCCTCTGTTGTGGCTCTTAGAGGATGTACATTCCCTTTTAGCATATTTATGTAGTATCTTCAGAGCAAAAGTCGGAGCTGCACCTCTAAGACAGAGAATTAGATCTGTAATGCTGATTCAGCCTGCAATTTCACACGATTAAACAGTCAGAAAGAAACCATTAAGCTGAAAAAGACTGAAATGTATTTGACAATACACATGTCAGATACTTATATCCACACCATAAGAAAACTACGTATCAGTACACAGTTCATTATGTCTGACCAAAGGCATTATTTCATAGACGAGACTGCAACTTCATCCGAGGGCTTTATGGAGCAGATGTCACTTTAAACCCAGAGACAGTGCACAGAAGGAACAGAGAGGGCACTAGATTTAAAGCAAGCAAGTACTCTGCCCTCACTTTCCTGGGAAATTGTGCATGCATGTTCACTGTGCTTTGTAATCAGTGTGGCTTTCATTGTGTTATTAATTAAAAAGAGAGGCCTTATGCAAAAGAAATTTAAAATTGTAAATTTCCTTTTGCATATTCTGCAAAAGCAATTTCCATTTTGCTATGTTACCCTGCGTCATGTTAATGTTAGGTTTTTATAAATGAACACTGAGACTTAGTAAGAGTATTCAAATTGCATTCATCACTGATACTTCTTTTATTGCATGATTTCCCAAGGAATCAAGGCTTTTGTAATTATAAACTCTAATCTTAAACACCGTTCTCCCGTCCCTCAGTAAACCTTTGATCGTTTCACTTCAACTAAATTTGACAGAATCAGAGCTAACTGATCAACTACAAGTTTCCTAAAAGACACCATCCAGGTAGAGATACCACCCAGCCTGTTTGTCCCACTGCTCAAGATTCAGAGGAGGAATTTGATGACCAAGTCAAAAAACATTCACAAACCAATCTCTGCACACTGTATTTTGTACCTCCATGTGGGAAAATGCCAAGTCAGACACAAGCAGGTATTCCTAGAGTTAGATGACACAGTGTGAGCAGCTTCTCTAGCAGTAACATTGAATACACAGCTGCTCAAGAAGTTGTCCGTAGTTTATTCATTTAGGATAGTAATAAGAGTTGCTCCAATTTTAAACCCACATCCTTTTAATCTTAAAAACAGTGAATTATGTCTCATTTTTAATGACTTCCCAGTTCCTAATTTGTGTGGCACCATCCACGATTTTGGGGAAGGCGGCTAAGCCTCACTGCGGGCTTACTTGGTGCAGGGATCTTACTGGCCTCAGGTGAGAATTGCCTTTGTTACAACCCGGGCTTAAGGTCTGAAATCCTGCACATAACTCACACTGACAGCCTTTTTTCTGCACTTTAAAGGCATCATTAGTTGCCATATCACCTAATCAGTCAAAGAGCCTTCTGCATATGGAAATGAAAAAAAAAGCTAAACAGGCCTTAAAGTACGTGTCAATTAGGACAACAGCAAGCTGATGACTTTTCACTTGCTTTTCCATTGATCTGCCCTATCAAGAACATTTTATACTCAAAAGTATGGTAGTCTTATTAAAACACTTAGGCTTGTCTCTTTTTCTAGATCATAGAAAAGGAATTTAAGACTTTAAGACAGTAAAAAAAGTGCATCCTGGGGAAAATCTTTGTGTCTTAAAATAACTTTTTTTTCCACCTGAGTATTCAAAAATCGGAAACATTTTCAAGGCTAGAGAGCTACTGAAGAGTTAAACAAAATATATACAGTAATATTTAAAAGAGAAAGAAATTTCCATCAAAAATATCAAAACCACCAACAGCATTCGGGATGGACACCAGAGTTTGATGAACATCAGCAAGCTTTAAGAGGCATCTTAAAACAGAGATGCCCAGGCTTGTCCCTACCTAACAGCTTCCATCTGGAAAGCAAAGTTAGCAGGAATCTCAGGGCTGGTGGCAGCAAGGAAGGAATCCATCCTGTTATCAAATACTTACAGAGAGTGACTATACTCAGTCAGGCAGTCAAAAACACGCCTACTCAGATAAGGGTATCCCTGCAAAGAAATCTCTTGACACTGCTTTGACATATTTACGTTTCTCTGCGATTATTCAGTTGCAATAACTTAGAGCTCCTTGTCTGACACTCAAACACGAGCCAGTCCCCAATCCCCAGCCCTACACGGGGAAGGGAAACAAAGCGATGCCCAGTGAAGTTACTCAGCTGGGTTAAAGGCTGCAGCCCCGCTGGTGTCATGGGGCAGCGTGAGAGCCGAAGTAAACCGAGATTTAAAGCCTGTAGAGCACAAAGTATACAATTAAAAGATTAATCTAATGCGATCTAATCAAAGATAGCACATCTAGATAGCACATCCCTGAAGTTACAGTGAGATTATGCTACTCTTAAGTCCTATTAGCCTGGACTTGTTGGAAGATCTGCTATCTAGTAGCAAGATACAATCGGTAAATTATTTCTTTTAATTAATTCATTGAAGTAAACAGAAAATAGTCTAGGTCCTATCTGTCTAAATCTCTTTGGAAGAAAGGCAAAGAGTTCCACGGCATTCTTAAATTGGGGAAAGAATTCCTGCGTTGCAGCAGAGTAGCAGAGATTGCGGTAGCATCCCTTGGAAATACACACCACGTTCTTCAAAGCAACAAAAAAACACCGCCTGAAGCCCACCCAAAACACTGTGGCTTGGAAAACCTGTATCACAAGCCGAAGATGAAGAAGTGCCTCCCACCTCCCCAGGTAATGTGCCCCTTTCCGAGGGGCAGTCTCACGAACGGCACAGCCCTATGCAAACCCTCCGGATCCCGTCGCCGTGCCCTCAGCGGGGGTCAGCCCCCGCCGCCTCTACAGCAGGGATGCGATGCAGAGATGCTGGTCCCGTCCTCACGTCCTAGAACGAGAGTGCAGCCGCTGCCATCCCCACACGGGGAGGTCCAGCCCACTGGATACTGGTCCAGCCCAGGGATACTGGTTCGAGGGTCCTCACTCCCAGCCCCTCTACCAAGGGTCCATATCTCCCTCGGCGTCGCCACCGCTCGCACCGCCCGCGACCGGGGAGAGGGGTCCCCCGGGTGCGAGCCCCGGCTCCACCTGGACGATCGGGGGCGTCCGCGTGGTTCCGCCCGTGGAGCGGGACGGGGAGCGCGGCGGGGAG
>VZTT01052537.1:57713-175422 GCA_013400855.1 Buphagus erythrorhynchus
CCGCCCCGGGGCGCGGGAGGGGCCCGGCGCCGCCGCCGCGCGTGGCTCCGCGCCCGCGGCCGCACTTGGCAGCGGTTTCTTCTGGTTTAATTTTTGACTTTTTTTTTTTCGTTCCTCCTGCCCTCCCTCCCGTGTTTGCGAGCCCCCCCCCTCCCACCCGTGACGCCGTGGTCGTGGCGCGGGGCTCGCTGCCGGTAACTGCGGGGAGCGGCGAGGCGGAGCGGCGGCACCGAGCCGGGACCGCGCCGGGGCAGAGCCGGGCAGAGCCCGCTCCATCCCTCCTCCAACCCTCGGTGAAAGGCTCTGCCTTCCTGTGGCATTTTATTTTCCCCGGAATTGGGAGATTTGGGAAAATTCGGGCTTTGGCACGTTGCATCCAGTTGTTTTTTTTGTTTTTATTTAAATGAGGGATGACTTTCCCGTTTGTTTTAGCCGGTTTCCAGAGACATCACGGAACCGTCTTCCTTTTTTTTTCCCCCCTTCTCTCTCTCTCCCTCTGGGATGAAGGCGACAGAGAAGGATACTGATTTCCCCGCCCCCCCATCGTTGCCAGGAATATAACTTGGAAATGATACAAGGATGTACCTGTCTGACTTTGGGGTATCCGTGTACCCGGCTCTTTCTTGAGCACTTTTGTTCGCTCGGAGCCTGGGAATTCCTCCTGAGGGAGACGGGGAGGCGGGGCATGGCTCTGATTTCCTCCCCCCTTGGCTGCCCAAGCGCCACTCCGATGGCGGCTCCCCATCCTTCCTTGGGGCAGGTGCTCCTGTGAACTTGCGAGGGTCCTGCCGTGCAGGGGAACGCAGCAAAAGTTTTGGATTGGAAGGTGGAGAGCGAAAGGGGAGGAAACATCCAAAGAAGTAGGAATGGGAGTGCAGAGGAGGACTTTTGGCTGGGTGGGAAGGGGACCCGGTGGTCAGGATTGCTGGGCATCAGCAGCTCCTGCCCGCCGGTCCCGCAGCAGCAGCGCGGGGAGCAGCGGGTCAGAGAGGCAGAGGGAGCGTACATTGCCTTGAGAATGTCTGACAGCACAGGGCATCTTCGGCAGCTACAGCAGGGTCACAGCACAAGGCTGTCAATGAGGTGCCTTTTATTTCTAAACTGCAGGTTAAACTTTGTGCGGGGTTTTTCCCTCCTGGCCGGGGCTGGGTCGTGGATGTAACTAGAGGAGGTCTGATGTCTCTAGCAGAAACCTCATGCGTGCAGGCTTACTGGGAAATGGCA
This sequence comes from Buphagus erythrorhynchus, assembly GCA_013400855.1. Classification (NCBI taxonomy): domain Eukaryota; kingdom Metazoa; phylum Chordata; class Aves; order Passeriformes; family Sturnidae; genus Buphagus; species Buphagus erythrorhynchus. Next base: position 58,938 of record VZTT01052537.1, read on the forward strand.
TGTGAATTAAGAGTGGTGTGTGCTGCCGTGGATTTATTAGTCCAGTAGATGAGTAATATTATTGTTTAAGAGGTATCTGTGACTAGAGTGCTTTGCCAGCGTAATGTATCTCTGTAGCAGTGAAGCCTTTCTAATGTAGATGTGGCTTCGGTATGTTGTATGAACTCAGCAGCTCTTTGAAACAGAACTCCAAGTTGATTTCTGGATCAGGGAAAGCAAGGTACTGGCCAGCAACTGAGAAGAATATAAATGCTAAGAATTGGCTGGTCCTTATTTTATTTTGCCCTCGTATGCGTGTTTATCTCCCCAGGCTTCTACAGAACACAGTGGCCAAGAGCTCTCCCGTGGTGTGTGTCTGCTCTTATATCCGTGATAAACTCAGTGCCAGAAAGCATGGATAGGTGTCCACAGCTCAGTCATCAGCCTAAAGACCTTGTGATTACTCACCTTTGTAAAATGACATTTTTCCTGCCTGTCCACCCCGAGTTCAGCTGTCAGTCTCGTCACACAGGACATTTCCTGCTGTCAGTGTTTGAAAGTACAACACTCTTTCCAATTGCGTTCTCTCAAAATTCCACTTGTTTTTTTCCTTTTTACTCAAGTTACAATCAGCAATTTCTAGTCAGTATCTGTAAAATTAGTAATCCATTATATAAAACAGCCCAAGTTTCTAGTGTCACATTTGTGTTTTTCCTTGTGGGGAGGGGAAAGTTCTATTGTGTTTTTATTAAAAGTCAAAAAAAGCCAACATTAAATACAGTAAGGTTACTGGCTTCTTCTTGCATTTTCAAACCAGTTTCAAACTGCTCCAGGCTGGAATGAGAACACAGCAGGTTTTGCTCATCCTCCTAAAAGACAAAGATTTTAATGCCAGACATGACATCACTGTATTTGCATGTGTGACATCTTGAGGTTGTATTTCTTTTTGTTTTGCCCTAACTTGGCTGATCCTCAGAAATACTATTTGGAGTCTCTTTTGGTTGGGATTTTTCAATCCATGTCTAAATTATTTTTTCTTTGTGTCTGCTTAAGGAATGGAAACATCCACTGAAAATAAATCGAAAGAGTTTTTTAATTAGAATTTGTTCAGAAACATGCTGTGTCACAGCTGAATTCCCTGAGATTTCAGCATGGCTGTCAGGTAAAACTGCATTTACATTTTGCATGGAGTGTAATTGTAGTTTGACATTTTTTCAAGTGTGAGGGTAATTCAGAAAATGTATTCTTTCCCTAAAAGTTACTGCACATCTACATGATAGTATTTGTTCATACTGAAAGTAAGTAATAAACTAAAGTTGGCACTAAAATAATCTATAAAGGTTTTAACTTAAAGCCATTAAAATAATTGCTGGTGTTCTGTCAAGGTGTGTTTACACGTGTCACATCAGCTGGAACTAATATTTCTGGTTAGTTTATTTTATCAACTCTTCAAAAATAGATCTGAAGTTTATGGGATATAATGATACAGTTCAGTCTTAGTTTGTTTTTTCTGAAAAGCTGTTGATTTCCAGAATTATTCAAATACTTTTCATATGGGATAATATTTGAGAGTTTGGTTTGTGAAGATGTAGCAAAATGGAAATAAAATAAGTTAGGTGCTTGGCAGATGAAGGGAAGAGTGTTCAATCCCAGCCTTGCCTTCCAAAGACAGTTCAGAAATCACAAAGCCAGCCCTCTCCCCAAAACTGCCATGCCTTTGCACGGCAGAAGGGTTGTTTGGTTGGTTGTTTTGTTTTTAAAAATTAGCATTTTTTGTAAAAATGTTGTGAGTTTGAAAGTAAGACAATGCATTTGGCAAGCTTTTTTCAGAATTGTTTCAGCCCAAACCGGTTTCTAAAGTGAAAACTGAATTTTCCATAAGCTGAGTTTATGTAGAGTGACCAGTATTGTGGATCTGCTGGTGAAACTGAGGGAGAGGTGTGAAATGATTTTGTGTATTTATCACTGCAGAGGGCTCAGATGGCTTGGTTTTTTTAGTGAGCAGAGAGAGGACACAAGCAAGGAGAGAAGGTTTAGGTATTGGCAGCTAGGATGGGTCATTTTTAAAGTCATCCTGGGAGATTCTGATAGCTGAGGAGGTGGATTATGTCGTAATATCTCCTTGAATTCATGGATGAGACTGCAGTGGGCAGTGCCCCGAGTGGGACGGGCAGTGGGAAGGCTGATGTCAGTGTTTGACAGAGGGGAGTGTTTGCCGTCTACAGGGGTGACAGGGGAGGAAGGGCTGGGAAGCAAATGGGGAAGAAGGTGATCTGGAGCACCTGCATGGTTAGAAATTGTACATCAGGAGTGGAGGGGGTGAGCTTGCAATGAGTTTTGACAGCCTTTTGCAAATTGGCTGGGGGCATGGGCACTGGGTGCTGGGTGCTGAAAGCAGGGCAGGGCAGGGCATTCAGCTTTGCTCTAAGGACAAGCCTCCCCAACAACATCTGCAGATTTTATCTTTTCCAGGTTGTTGTCCAGTGGGGACCTGATCTAGCAAACTGGAGCCTGCTCACCACTTGCTTGCCTCTCAAACTATTACAGGCTCATTGGGAGGAATTAGCAGATCTCCATAGCTCCCACCCACACAGAACTACAGGTTAAACAGTACCATGGTCCAGGCTCAGCCTTGGATTCAGTTTTTGTCTGCATGGTTCAAAAGCTCTTAAATCCTGTAGGTCTCTGTCTTGTGCTGCCTTTGCCTGGGATTGCCCAGCCTGAGGGTTGAAAGGGATCTTTAAATCTTTTCCTGATGTCCAATCTAAACCTACACTTTTTCAGTTTAAAACCATTGCTCCTTGTCCCATCACTACAGGCTTTGGTAAAAAGTGAGACTGTATGTTTCATATCTCATTAGGCAGGATACCAAGTGCTTTGGTCTCGTCAGCATCCCACAGGCACATCAAGAACTTTCTCCTTGGTGTGGGTTTATAGTCTCAATCCTGTCTCAGGACGTGACATTGGCAAATAATGGCCCTTTGCTGGTGTAACAGCACTTTTGCTCATGGGTTTTGCCAGCACAGCTGCTTCAGTGCCATGTCTTGCACTGGGCTGATACAGCACATGGTAAGCGTTGGTGGTACAGACCTGGTATGAGATGTGCCCATGCAGACATGCCTGCTGTCATGTGCTTGTTCAGCTCCTGGTGTCTGCACGTCAGCCCTCTGCACTGGGAAACCTTTGTTACTGCTGGAGTTAAGCCCCAGTTAAGTGCAGCCCTCCTGCAGATACAGGCAGTGGAGGCTCTGGATCCCAGGAATGGGCACAGCCTGGCAAATGCAAATGGCTCTGTGCAAGTCACAGTTTCCTCAAGACCACTATTACCTGCTCCAGCGTATTTCAGTTCACTTGGTAAACTCTTCCACAGCGTGAAATTCAGCTGCTTTCCTGAAAGAATGTTGCAAGATGAAAAGCAAAGCTACTAGCCTTGTGTTACTCCACTTAGCAAACCCTTAGCTTTGGCTTTGCAGAGGAGCAGCCCTCTGCTTCTCTCCCTCCCTTCATAAGTGACATGTATATAAGTGACAAGATATAAATCTTTAGTGTTAGCTTTTAACCTGTAGCATTTTGATGCTGTGATTTTCAGTGTGGTCCCAGTTGGCACTGGTGGAGAGGACAATTCATTTCATGTGAGCAGTGGGTTGGATGGGATGGGAACATCTTGCACTGCTTTTCATTTATTTATTGAGCCTATTAGAGGCCCGAAATCTTAGGTTTTCCTTCTAATTTCCCCCACATTCTTCCTGTCCTGACCTTTTTTCCCCTCTTAAATGCTAAATATTTTTTTAAACTTGCAACCTCAAATTACCTGTTTATTTTGGCTTCTCTTTTGTAGTTGATTGTATGTTGTTCCCACAATTTTTAATAAGCGTTAAAACTGCATATTTCATTCACTGGAGCTTAAAACAAACAAACAAAAAACTCCAACCAACAAACTAATGGAGAGAGATTTTCTTGCTTCTTTTGAGTCAGTGACCATAACTTAGGAAGCCTCAGATTCAGTGTTACTTAACCTCTTGTCCAGTTTGATGAGTGGAGGAAGAAGTCTTGTGAGCAAAACTGTATAGGGAAAAATGTGGTTCCTTTCTTTTTAAGAAGAATCTTGTTATTTGTGGTTCATTTGGGTTTTTTTAAATACCACCCAAAAAAGCAGGTTCTGAGCTGCTGCTGAAGGCACTCTCAAAGGGATTTAATAAAATACCAGTATGTGTCAAGGACTGTGCCCCTTCCATTCCCTCTGATGTGTATATTCCCTCTTCTCACTCTAAGTTTTGGACATTTATTTTTTTACATTTTTCAACCTAATTTCATGCTTATTATTTTCACTTACTTTATGTTGCACTTCACTTAGATAGAAAAAGTGGGAAAATACTTGTTCTTTTTCTTAAATCCTAGTAGCAAGACGAAAATCCAAGAAGATACCAGTTGGAAGCAGTTAAGTTTTGTAGGGTTTCATGGTGTGCTGGGGTGGTGGCCTGGGAAGTGGTGCAGGGAGGGTTTTGCCTCCTCTCATGCCAGTGGAAGCCAGTATGAAGCAGACAGCAGCAGCATCTCCAAGCTTTGCTGCCGTGCTGGCAGAGCACTGCTGATTCACACAAAATGAAGGAAAGTCCTGATGGTTCTGGCCTCAAGTGTTTCTGGGGATATTCCTTCCCTGCCCTTCTTCCTACCACCCACCTCAAAAGCAAATATGTCTTGTTCTGGGGTTTTTGTTTTTTTTTTTTTTCAGCATCCTCTTGAGCACAAACTGTCAGGCACCACAGGGAGTTTATCCTTGTCTTTTGTCTCTCCAGAAACTGATTTATTTAAATGATATGCTGGGAGCACACTGCTGTTACAGGCTTTGGTGCTTGTTGTTTTCCGGGCTTTGGTACAGCTTTCTTGAAAATTGTGGAAGATGGGGTTATCCCAAAGAATCCTAGTTTCCCCTGAAGCTGTTTTTTTCTGCATTTTTCCAAAGAGATTCCCCTTCCTGGTGTTCTGTGAAGAGTGTTGTTTATTTCCATATGATTGAAAGGCAAGGAAGTTGTTTGAGTGCTCAGCTCCCTCCCAGGGAGAGCACTTGGCTGCCTGGCTGAAAGTCCACATGACTGTCCCTGCTCCCACCCATGGGACCAGTGCACCAGTGCCCTCCTTTTGCTCAGCCAAAGGTAGTTACAGAGCCCTTTATCACTCATGCTTTTACTATCTGGCATCTCCATGTCATCTCTTGCAGCCGGTCATCATTATGATGCTGCTTTTTATTACCATCAAGTGATACTCAGTACCAGGAGTCATGACCTTGCAGTTTCAGATTTTTGGGATCTGTTTCTCATGTCTCAGGGCTTTGCATCTTTTTTTTTTTTTTTTTTTTCCTTTGAGAGACAGCAGCCCTTTTACCTGGGCTTTAACCTAAGAGCCTGTGCTCAGTTACAGGTATCTTGCCAGGAAGCTACCAGCTCCACTGTGGTCTGGTATTCTTCAGCATAAGAGAGGAATTGGCTCTACATGTGTTTTAAAACAATTGGAGTGACAAGAAGGAATGATGTGTTTGGAGGGAACTGTTTTCTTAACTGCTTTTAAACTGGCATCTCTTTAGAGCATCCTCACAATTTCACTATTGCTAAAATAGTTTTCACAGGATGCCCCTCCTCTGTGTATCTGTTTGCATCTTGTCTGTGTGCCTTGGTGATAGGGTGAGGTGGTTTGGGAAATAACGCTCAAGGCAAACACAAGTTTCAAGATCCACACTTAATCAGATAAAGGAAAAAAATCTTAGCTCTCTGAAAGATTTTTCTTTCAATCCTAACTATACTTGAAGTGCCTTACATTCTGTTTGTTTGTCCTGTTATCCTGGATCTTAGCCTTATCAACCTTATTTTTATGTGTTCACCCTCTGTATGATGGTCCAGGAGAGCGTGCAAACACTCAGTACGTGTCCAAGTCAGGAGAGGAGTGTCACAATATATTATTTATGCTGAAAAGAGCTTGTACATAGGGAATGATCTTAGCTCCAGCCCCATCTCTTCTCCATCAGCAAATCAGAGCGCTGAGCTGGTGGATTTAAAGTTAATCTCCTGAAATCTGAACTCCTTTTTCCTTGCTCTGTTCTTGCCTCTTGGTGAGCAGTGAATGGTCTTATTCTCACCACAGAGTGCTCAAGGGGAGTGCTTTCAGCCTCAGGGTCCACCACCCTAGGGTGCAAGGGGCGAGCAGGCACCAGACATCCTTTGCCAGCTGGCTCCCATTCCTTGCTGAGCCCTCTGCAGCTCTCCCACAAATATTCTGGGGGATTTAAATATATGGTTCTTTTAAATTAAAAAAAGAAAAAAGTACACAAATCTCTGTCTGCATCCTATGCCCAGTTTAGGAGGAAGATAATTGTTGAGCACATGGTTTGCATTTTTAATTTCTTTATGATATCCTCTTCCTTCACCTCTTCCCCTACCAGTCTGTTCCCACCCTGGCATTTTTTTGGAGGGCTCCATCCACAAGGAGCTTGCTGTGGCAGAGTGCTCACAGGACAAAGAGCACCTTTCTATCTGCGGACAAAGCCTGTTGTGGTGCTTGATGGAGAGAGGGATCTGCTTTGAAATGTGCTATTGAATGGGAGGCACTCCGGGAAAAGTGTGCAAGGTACTTTGCAAGGTATTTAACACGAGCTGCATCCCAAATTTGGTGGTGATGTCAATGGTATGCAGTACTGTGTGGAAAAGGATTTGTGACTGTTTGCAGGCTGCTTTACTTACGGATGGTAGCAGATAGCAAGAGGGATGGGAATTATCTCCTGGGCTCTGCCATGCTTTTAGCTTTTAGATATGTTGTGTGGAGTGGTGTGAGATGTAGTTTGATGCATTTTAAATGGTGTATTTGCACAGGAAACCTGAATTCATACCTGAGTTTCCTCTCTGTATTGATTTTTGCAGCCCAGGCTGGAATTTGATCATATTTTTCAGTTATCTGTCTTGCACTCAAGGCATCCTTTCCTATTTGCCTCTCACTGGCACAAGCAGTAGGACTACTTCCACTGGTTCATGTCTTCATCTAACATGCTTTAGTTATTTTATTTTATTTTTTAATCTACCTGTATTTTTTTCATCCCTGTGTAGATAGGGGTTTTATTTGTTCTTTCTCTCTTTTCCTGATCCTTTTACTGAGTCTCAGGGTGGAGGCTGCTACTGTGTGTTGCAAGGTCACTACTTGGCTTGTGATCTAGGCCCTGCTGTAGCATCTCCCAGATGAGTTCCATGCTGAGCTTCTGGCACAGATTGGCTGAGGGACCCTTCTCCTGCTCAAATTCGTGATTGCTGGTCTGCAAAGCAGTGGAAAAGGACTATGATTTGCAACCCTTTATTACTGGTCTTTGCAGCCTACAGATACTCATTTTGAAGCACACATCAGCTTCTGTTGTGGCCAATTGGCTTGTTTGGGGTTGCAGCTTGATAAATTTTTGGCTAGTGTATGAATGGCCCATGTCCCTTTGCTGTCTTGTAAAATCAGTAAAAAATAAGCTTTCAAAGGGTTGGAGACAGAAAATGTAACACACTCTTAGCATTAAAAGTTTTGCAGTGTAGCTGGAGAAGGTAAAAGTCAACTTTTTTTCCTTCTTTTTTAAATTAAACAGACAGCTAATGGGAAGTTGATTAAGAAACATTTGAGGTTGGGTAGGTTTTTTTGGTCATTGAAGATTTTTTTACTTGTCTGCTGTTTTAAAATATTTGTTCTTAAGTTATGTAAAATATATGGTGTGAGAGTGAGGAACACCCCAATGCACATCTGGATTTGGCAGGGTTCTTCCTATGTGACATTTCATTCTTAATGTAATTTAAATTAGCTCAAGGTATTAAAGTCTTTAAATCAATGTTTATGATGGCTTTAAGACACTCCCCACTCAAAGCATGAAGGAGCATTACATGTTATGGATTTTAAAAAGAGACAGTATACATTAATTGCTAATTATGTACTTTATTATAAGTCTGAGTAGTAATTTTTTTTCCAGAGCATGTTTGGCAAATGATAGTTTTTAATAAAATTGCAGAATAACATAATTACTTGAATTTTAACTTAATACATTTGTTTTACGTCTTAGCTCAGTAAGGATCTACTAAGGTCGCCTTTGAGCTGCATTGACAGCAGCAGGCAGAATCATGTTTGAAGGTGAAAAAAGTCAAGGACTAGTTTTGTTAAAAACTAGAGGATTATCCCAAGAGGTGCTGTAGGAAGCTCATTGCTTAGGTGAGAGTGGGGTGTTGATGGGGATATTTTTTGCCTCTTCAGTGAGAACCTTCGGATAGATTAGGAAAATCGTAGTTAATTATTTAACAAAGGGCCCAGTGATGCAGTTGCCTTTGACTCCTGCACTACTAAAACATCTCTGGCTTGGAGGGTGGAATTAAGAGACTTTGAGATTAAGCTTTACTTTTCCTTTTTCTCTTCCCTTTTAATGCAAGGCTCTTGAATGCCAGTCCTGAATGGCTGGAACAGATGAACTTTTGCACTCTGTGCTGAGGACACTTACATAAAAGGGAGATACTCAGATTGCATCCAAATCCCGCTCAGTGTGCTGTTGGAGAAGGTGGGTCTGTGCTGTCCCTATCCACCTGGGGTTCTTCAGGGAGCCTCTCTGCTACCAATCCTTGCTTTTTGTGCAGACCCCTATTAGAAAACCACAGAAAAGGCTTAATCTGTGACAAGCCAGATGTGATGTGAGCTAAAATCCAGGAGACTGATTATTCCTGGGGCCAGCAGGACTGACTCAAACTGCTTTTAGCATGTTTGGTTTGTGGTGTTGAATTCTTGCTTGCACTGGGTCACACTAACCATTCTGCAGAACACAAGTGGTGGGGGGTGTCTCCACAGTTTACCTGTTTCCATTAGACTAGTAGGAAGTTGCTGTGCTAGGATTGATAGACCCACATACACGTGAATGTGGAGGAAGACAAACAAACCTCACAAATCCTTTAAAAAATAGTGATACTGGCAGGGATAAAACAAAGGAAATTGAGTTTGGCAGCGTCCAAACTTTTACCCAATTCTTCTTGCTGTGCCCTTTTTTTTTGCCCCTGCATGGGTTGCAGGGCTGCAGTTGCACCCAGCAGCCTGGCCAGTGGTGCCCTTCCTTGGTAAAGTTCCTGGCAAGTGGAGTTGCCAAAAGGTGATTTCTTGTCTGCAAGGTGCTTTCCTGTCTGCAAACATACAGCTAAAGGATGTCAGTTCAGATATTTAAAACAGTAAGTACAGCAAAAATACCTTTTCACCAAAGTCCTCACTGCATCTGAGGCTGAAATCACAGAAACTGTTCTTTGAAGTTGGCTGTCCAGTTGTACTGGGAATTTGGCCTTCAAAGGGCAGCTTTGAACCAACAGTTGGGACCTTTAAAAAGCCTCAACCCTCACTCTTTATTGGCATTTTTACATATGTGTGGCTGTGGGGTGCACACACACACCTGCACATAGGCATTGCATGGTCCTATCTGACTGTTTGGAACATTACTCTTGTATTTAAGACACATCACTGAGGCCTTTGCAGTCCCACAGATGTGCCCAGAGCAACAGGACGGTTGGTTCAGATCACTTCCAGCTGCCTCCATTCCTGCTGGGTGACAGCAGTGGGGCAGGGGCTTGTGTGTGGTTCTGCTGGAAGTCCTGTGATCAGCTTCTGGGTCTTGCTGTGATGGGGAGAATTTGATAGAAGGATCAAGCCATTCCTTCACATTATCACATTGTAGTGAATGGGCAAATGCTACTGTTCTCGTTTTGCCTTTACCTCTGAGATCACCAGCAGCTGCTTCATTAACTATTAATGGCCTGCTCATTAATGCTGTAAAAGGCTGGGACCAGTCTTGCAAATTTTCTGGGCTCTTCCCCTGAAATATTTATGTTTTGCTCGCTGTGCAAAAGGGCAGGAGCAACAGCAGAGAACATGCCTCCAAGTTTTGTGGAGCTTTATTAAAAAGCCATGAATATGAAGAACCTGGCACTTTCTTCCTGTTTTTTGGCTTTCTGAGCTAGTGCTGCACATCTGGCTCTAGGGGTTGAGTGGGTTGGTGGTTTGCTGAAGCATCGGTGGCAGAGTCTTGGATGCTTTATTGATGATCTCTGGTTCCTGTAGTGCTTTCATATGCATCCTCCTCTACAAGCACTAAGGTGTAATTGATACCTCCAGGGAAGGTTTTATTACTCTTGTTCAAGTGGTGAGGAAACTGAGGCACAAAAGTTGAACATTTTGCTTGGAGCCAAGTAGTAGAAAGCCAGCAGAGGATGGAAATGTTTTGCCCCAAACTGTAATGATACTTTGATTGCAGTCTGGTTAGTGTGAAAGAGGGGGACACTCACTAAGCCTCATCTGAAGCCATTGCTACAAGTCATTCCTGTCCCATTCCAAACAGAGCTCCTTCATGATCACAGAGATGATCAGTGAGTAGTGCTTTCCCTGGGAAGGAGCCAGTTGTTTTAGTTCTCTCTGGTCCAAGAAACAGCAGGGAAGCTATTTTACCCCTCCATCCAGATTTTGGAGATAAAACTGTGTTCATCTCATCGCTTAAGTCTACCAGCAATAAAGAGTCTGTCCACTGAATCCCAACTGCAGCTCAGCTGGTGGTGCAGCAGACAGATTAAAATCTCTATTTCTTTCCCACAGCCATCTGCAGAGCAAACACTGATGTAAATACATGTGGGAGGCATTTTTTGGTAAAGCAGAGAGATATACTTTAAAGAGAACAGGTATGACTCCAGGAATGAGGACCACTTTGTACAATGTTTAACATCTTTCCCATACGCAGCTGTCCTTCAGAGTAAAAAAGGTCCTTTGTGTCTGGAAGATGCAGGATGTGTCAGGAATGACCAGCCTTTAATACTGTTTGAGCTTCTGGGGTTGAAGGTAGTGCTGAAGTGGAGCCAGGTGGCAAAAAAAAATCCATATCAGAGCATTCTCTGGTACAACTTCCTGATTATTTCTTACAGAGTGTGACTATTTCATCCCACATTGTATCAAATTACAACAGATGGCTTGGTTTCTCTCCTGGAGCCATTCCTTTCAATTGCTGGAGCTAAGTTAGGACAGACCCAGGGTAGAAATTCAAAGCCCTTCACTGAAACAATGTTTAAGTTAATGTTTATTTCACACTATGGCAAGGTGAATGTGGTAGACACAACTTTATGGTCATGCTGTGCCCTGTATAATTTCAGGAGGTGCTGGTGGGACTCCCTTGTCACGCTGATCTCCAGGAATATTCCAGCAGCATACTGAATGCCATCTGATTTTGCCCTCAAAACTAGCATAAGTGTCTCTGGGGAAGACTTCTGGGATTCTACTGCTACAAGAATAACATCCACATCTTAAGCTACTTTTGTGACTCTTTATTGAGGCAATTCCTCCAAAAGCTGGAAAATGGGTTGATGCAAGAATTGAGTCCCTGACTGTTGGCTGGTGAAGCTCTTCTAGAGATGGCTGCAGTGGAGGCTGCAGAGCAGATTGTTGGTGTTTTTTAGTTACCAGAGGGTGCCATTACTTCTCCTTTTGTAGGGCTGCTCCCTTCCTCGACCAAGGTACGCCTCTCAGCACAGGCACAAAGTTCCACCTAAGTTTTGGAGCCTCTTCCTTGGTAGTTAGGAGGAGTCTGCCATCCAAAACAGACACCATTCCTCCTACTCTCAGTTTGAGGCTGAATCACAGGTGAGAGATGTTGTAAAATCTCTTTTCCTGAGGAGAGGGAAGATCAGTATAATTCAAAATGTTGGGGGCCATGTCTTACCACTGCCAAAGGCATTAATTATCAAGTATCAATTATGTGAGAAAACATAGTGATAATTAACACTTCCAGTAAGTAGAAGCTTAATGTATCCTATGAAATAACTGAGGAGTTCTCAGTAGAAACAACAACTTTCAATTCTTGGTATCATAACATGAACTAAAAGAGTGGCTGGCAGCAGAGAAATTCCAGATGTATCTCCTGCCTGCTGCTCAGCTATGAGCTGTGTTTCCAAGGAGAAAGCATGTATCTGCAGTCGGGCAAATTCCTGATTTCAGCATTTTCGGACTGAGAACTGGACTGTGCTTTAGAAGATGCTACAAATCATAATTAATTTTCTTTTTCTGGCAATGTAGTCATGTCAAGATAAAAATGATTGTTCAGATTTATAAAAAGTGGTTTCTAAAGTCTAGCCTTTGAAGTGATGTCTTGGCATCTAAGTGATCCATGGGATCATTTAGATTCCACTGGGAATTCATTGGGATTTGCGAGTCTCTAGCATTTTTGGCAGAAACCAGTTGTTGATTAGCTGTATCTGTGTTTGCCTGTATCCTCAGGGATGATACACAGGGTTGGAAGTGTTAGTTTAAGTTTTCATGTGTGTTTAGATTGGTGGGTACTCCAGCCAGCAGCCACTTTGGGTCATAGTAAATTCTGAGTCAGGAAAGTGTCCAAGCCTAAAATTAAGAGGCGAAAGAGCAAAACCAGTTCATGGGCAGAAACAGGGGAACAGGTCAGCCAGCCAAATTAAATGGCTCCTGGTTTAGTCTGTGATAAGGCTATCCTGGGACACCTGCTAAACCTTTTCAGAAGAGTTTAACCTCCTTTGAGATGTGTTAGTTCCACGTTTTTTCCAGTGATGCTGTTTATGCATTGTGCTTGCCTTGGCTTAAAGACTGCAAATTGGCCCTTTGACTGCCCTGCTTGTATAGGTGGGTCCTTCTGCACTAACAAAACAGCACTCATCTAGAATTTGTGTATCAATGAAAACTGTCCTGTTGGAGGGTTTATAAAACCACTTGTTTCATGGCATCAGCATCTTGGCTCTTACTTATCAGCGTCCAATGGTCCCCACCTCCAGTGGCCTGAGCAGCTTTGTGTGGCAAGGCACAAAGGCTGGATTTTGTATTACTACACAGGCTGTACTGTATGCTGGGAAGTTAGTTCAGCCTTCTGCTGAAAATAGCTGGGGGTTAAGCCATGCCTACACTCCAGACTGCTGCCAGCAGAGCTGTCCTGGCCAAGCGTGGAGAGGTGTGATCTCAGTGAGGGTGTGCTCTCAGGGAGGGTGTGCTCCCAGTGAGGGTGTGCTCTCAGTGAGGGTGTGCTCTCAGTGAGGGTGTGCTCTCAGTGAGGGTGTGCTCCCAGTGAGGGTGTGCTCTCAGTGAGGGTGTGCTCTCAGTGAGGGTGTGCTCTCAGTGAGGGTGTGCTCCCAGTGAGGGTGTGCTCTCAGTGAGGGTGTGCTCTCAGTGAGGGTGTGCTCTCAGTGAGGGTGTGCTCCCAGTGAGGGTGTGCTGGCACAGCCCTGGGGCACAGGGTGCCTGTGCTGGGGATGCCCTGCTGCCCTGCTGAGCCTGCCAGGGGCTCGGTCCTCGCTGGGCTCCTGTGCCCCTGCAGCCCTGTCCTTCCTGCAGAGTTTCATGAGGTTACACAGGTGCTGCTCTGCTGCTGCAGTACTTCTGGGAAATTAGTTCCTGTAAATTTTTAAAGGTGTGTTTACTTTCCTAAGTAAAACAGAGGTGAGAGATGCATTTTAATGTTCCGTGTTCTCTCTTACCTACCTTCTTTGCTGGCTGGTTCCAGTGCTCCTGCTGCCCTCCGGAGCAGGGCACTGTTACTCTAGCTGTGTGCCATCTAGTGCTGGATAATGTTGCGAGATCCAAAAATAAAAGGTGGAAAAATATGCAGACAGAGGAACCAAGGCACAACTTTACCTCTTGGGCAGAGCAACTCCCTTCCTGCGTCCTAGCACCCTCTTCCAAAACCCCTTGAGTTTCAAAACATGGATACTGTTGTATTTTTACTACCTACTGTGTCTTTCCACACCAACTTTTAAACCTTAGCTCCCTTCACAAGATTATGTTGTTAGACTGCTCGTATAGGTCCTTTGATGAAACACTGCTTTTCTCTTCCTCCCCAGCATTTTAGAGTTACACATTTCTTTGCTCAAAAAGAACACTTCAGGGTTATTCCAAGCCTCACTGGAGAAGCAGAGGAGAAAGTGGTTTATTGGTGCTTATTTGATCTCATATTTCTTAAAATACAAGCACCTTGTATCCTCTTTGGTATTTACCGTACCAGTATTTGTGATACAGAAAAGTTTTGTTACAATAATTAAGTTAAGAAGCTCTGGGGAGTAAAAATGGTTCACACAAGGTCAGGCAGGGAATTAAAACCTCTCCCATAGCCTAGCTGGAGCCATACCCTGCTGCCCTCTCCTTTTCCTCTAGTGCACCCATGTCGCTGGTAATGAGTTGCTGCCTGAGTGGCTCAGCTTCTCAGTACAATGTAGGACCACTGATTTCCAAACAATTCCCTAAGGATGTGCCAGCTGAGACAACATCAAACCTGCAAGTCTCTTATTTATCTGTTTGCTTGTATGTTGCAAGTCATTCACTGCTTTTACCAAAACTAGTGCAATCATTCGATATGTTGAAATTACCTGATTAAGTCATGAGATAAGGAAAACGTCTACTGAGATGTGATTATCAAAAATAAATCGTCAAGATGGCTAACCTGGCCTCTTCTAGAAATGTGGGCTCTGTCTTGGAACCAGTGCATGGTAACGCTGTGATTTTGGCTTGGTTTTCTCCCAAAATAAGTATGGGAGGTATCTCATCCTTTTTAACAGTCTTGACCCCTCCCCCCCTCCAATGAAACTTGGCATTTTTCTTCTTGCAAAGGGGACTCAGAAAATTATTTTGCTGGAGTAGGTATTCCATTAAAGATGCAGATGTGCTATGGAGAAGCAGAGCTTGAAATGTTTAACTGCCCTCCATCAAGTTTCATATATGTGTGTGTGTGTGTGTGTGTGTGTGTATATATGTACCAGTTCTCTTGACAGCCATGGAAAGCAGGGATGTCCAATTTCCAGGAGCATAAAGCTCTCCCATTTAGCCTGTTCCAACGGATAATAGGAGGTGCGACCTCAGTATCATTTTCTTAATTGCATAAGCATTTCTTGTTACCCTCTTTCACACACTCCCTGCAGCCACAAAATCACATTTACTGTAGGAATTCACACTGCTGTCCCAATGTTCAAAACCAACACTTGCTATTTCTGTGTGTTTCTTGGAGGTTTTTTGGGTTTTTTGGAAGCAAGATGCTAAAGACAAATGAACACGTCAATAAGCAAAGCATTTGAATGACTGTGCAGTCATTATAACTGATATCAGGGCAAAGGAATGCAAACTGGCCAGTCTGTGGCTTCATGCCTTTAGCTTCTGTCCCTCTGTTTTGTTTTTAATTTTGAGCACAGGAAGGGGCCAGTATATGACCATATGCTTACAAAATGCTGGTTACACGTCTTCCAAACACTGTTGTCATAGTAATGATAAGACACGTATATGTCACATTTTGTCACACTGTGAATGTACCTGTGTAACTCCAAACCTTACTGTGTTTCCTTCTCCTTTTCTTCATCACCAGTAATAACAGTTGTTTCCAAGAAACTTAATGCATCTGTTCCAAATAAATTGGAAATGTGATTTCACTTCAGTCAATGCCAGTGGGAATTTCATACCCTGGGAAATGTGCAAGGGTATTGCAGGGAAAATGTTAAGCATGTACTTAAGCATCATTGATGTTGATTAAGTTAAGTCTGCTTTAAAACCTTAGGAGCTATTGCCTCTTTCTAAGCATTGGTCTTAGTGGATGGTTCTGAATGAAGGACAATTGCTCTCCCCTTCCAAGGCCCTAAAGATGGAATTGAACCTGGAGGGAAGAAAGTTGATGCTGATACTGCTATGAAGATTACCTTGGTCATACCTTTTCATTTTCCAAAGATAAGATTTTTTCATCATGATCTAAAGATTCCTTCAATTTTCAAATGTTGGGAGTGGGTTTTTTTTTATCTCGTGATTTGTTTTCCTTTATTTTTCTTGTCCTGTAATCGTCTTTGCAAGTTAAACAAGGTTTTGAAGTTAACACTACTCTGAGGCAGTGATATCTAGGCCAAAGAGGCTCACACCTCTTTGGTGTGAGTGAATTCTTGTGATTTTTGTGAGGGGGAAGTCTTGTGATGAGAACGTGGAGGAGCAGGGCCAAGGTCCAGATTTGATTTCTGTGGCTTTTCCCCTGTGAGCCTTTGGCAAATGCAGGCTCCATATAACCATCTTTAAAACAGATATCCCTTGGGGAGAGTATGGATTAATTAACATTTCAGAAATGCTTTGAGTTTCTTCGGTTGGTGTTGCATAAATGCAAAAAGGGTTTTTTTCTTGATAGACACAGGCTGTCTAAAGGACAGATTTTAAGGATGTTGGTTTACCTCCTTAGTGCTCCTTTTTTCAAATGGAAGACTATTTAACTTCTTTTATATGTATCAGTATGGTGTTTTACTGCCAATTTAAGCCAAATAAAATATACAGTGTCTGGACCAAGATTGGATTTCATACCTTCACAACATGAGAGCTCATGCTGATAATTTGCCAGTAGCCTCAGGTCTTTGATAGTAATTTGTCAGATGCTATACTGAACCTAATTTGCATCTGTATTTACATAAATGCTTTAATTAAAATTATATGCACCAACCTGAGATAGATGAACAGCACTGCCTGTTATTTGTTTACATTCCCTGACAATAAAACCCTGCCTTGGCTGCTGCTTGCTGATTGTATGACTTGACAAGGCTATTTGAGGTGTGGACCAGAAACTTGACAGGTCTCTAGTTAAACTTTGCTGCAAACTGAGGAGCAACAGGAAGCTTTCAGGACAAAATTCTGCCTTTATTTTAGCAGCAGAGAAGATCTGAGCAATTTGATTCAAGGGGTCAAATTCAGTCCATATCCAGTCCTGAAGTTCTAGCTTTAGGGTAGTTTTGTGCAGTCAGAATTTATATTTCCCTGCACACAATGTCTCCTTTGTCACACATCCAAAATGTGTGACATTTCCTTTCCACCAAGGAAAGTAGAAAATCTTTTTAAATACAGCCTCCATGAAGAATAAAATTTGTGAGCACTGTTCATCTTTCAACAGAGCACTACAGAGCTTCCTGAAGGGCAGAGTGCTCTAAGGGATTTTGGGGCCCTGGTTGTTTCAGTGGGACATGTGAGAGCATATGGCGAAGTTTGGACGAAGGCAGTGAAGACTCTGGATGTGTTTTTTGCTTAGACCCCACATTTCATCTGGAAAACACAGCCATATAAATACAGATTAAATCCAAACTCTGCCATTTGCCTTTGGACAGTGGACAGTGTTCCAGTTGATGCTGCTGTGCTGCTTCCTAGTTATTGAGAAGTTGTCATAATGTTGCAAACAACAAATGGGAAAGTATGACTGATTGCACAGACTGCTGTGAAGATCCATGAAGGACAGGCTAAAGAGAGCTGTAACCACCCTGCCTGGATTTGGAGGGTTGCTGAGCTTTGTTTAAAGGTGTTTACTTAATGCTTTATAGGAGACTCTTTAGAGCCAATGTTTCCTTCACTGAGAGGTTGTGTATTTGCAGAGGGTTGGACTAAGATCCATTTTAACTGTAATTAATACATAATTAAAGGTCCTTTCCAACCCAAACTATTCTATGATTCTGTGTAAATTTGCGCATTACCAGTAGGTTTCTCTGGTGACCTCTGACTATTATTTCCTGTAGTTATTTCTGAATCTCATTTCAGAGAGACCATTTAGGTTCAGCATATTTGTACATTAACATTCATCCATTAACCTGTTTGCCTGATAGTTCTATTCAAGATGCTGAACTGTCCCCCTGTGGGACAGGTGGCCAAAAGCTGTTTACTGACTTCCATGTGAAAGAGCAGAGGAACAAAAGCACCTACATTTGTGGCAAAATGGCCTAAATATTTAAATTAGGAGGTGTTAGCTGGCTAGATTGCATGCAATGTTGTGGGGTGAGTGGCAGTGCAGGGTGATGGTGTCAAGGGAGGCTGGAGCCCACCCTCCTCCCAGGGGCACTGGAGTACCNACCCTGCAGTGATACCCTGCAGAGTGATACCCTGCCAGTGGGATACCCTGCAGATGATACCCTGCAGAGTGATACCCTGCCAGGGGGATACCCTGCAGTGATACCCTGCAGAGTGATCCCCTTGCCAGGGGGATGCTCTGCAGGTGATATCCTGCCAGGGGGATACCCTGCAGTGATACCCTGCAGAGTGATCCCCTTGCCAGGGGGATGCTCTGCAGGTGATATCCTGCCAGGGGGATACCCTGCAGGTGATACCCTGCCAGGGTATACCATGCCAGGGCACCATCTGTGAGGGCTGGGGTCTGCTGGGGGTCATAAACAGGCAGCACTTTGCACTGCTGGGATGTGGTGGGCTCAGTTGAATAATAGGCACAACAAAGCCAGATTTGCAACCTTTACTTAATTTAAACTGACATGAGTAAATCCAAACTATTAGTCTTGCTTTGCTTCATCCATAATAAGAGGATGAAAACACCATATTAAGTTCATTTTCATGAGAGTGCTCTGATACTTGAGAGGAAGGTGGGGAAGGCAGTGGAAGGAAGCAGCCCTTGTTCCCCTGTTGTGAGAGAGGAGGGGAAGGTACCTGCTGGTTACTCATTCTGGCTTTCATCAGTCACTGAGTGGAGTGTAGGGCCCAGCAGCACTCGGCTCCTCTCACTAATGAAGCTTTTTCAATGTGAGGCAAGCACATGAATGAGAGGCCCTGGGATGTGGCACACAGGGGAAAACCCTTCCCCCAGGGAAAGCGTCCTGTTGGGAAGGGATATTTGTTTTAAAGTCTGCTCTGCAGCTGTCTCCTCTGACATTTTGGAGATCCATTGGCC
This sequence comes from Buphagus erythrorhynchus, assembly GCA_013400855.1. Classification (NCBI taxonomy): domain Eukaryota; kingdom Metazoa; phylum Chordata; class Aves; order Passeriformes; family Sturnidae; genus Buphagus; species Buphagus erythrorhynchus. The sequence continues at coordinate 77,614 of VZTT01052537.1, forward strand.
AGCTGTCCCAGCTCAGCCCTCCACTTTGCCCTCAGACATCTCTGCTGCATCTCCCAACAAGGGACAAAGCCGGATGGTGGCTGGTTGTCAGGAGCCCTGGAAAAGTGTGGATTACAACCCGACTTTAACACTGAAACAGCTGCTGATTTGAATTTGGACTGACGTCCAAGATGTGGGTACCTCTGCTTGTGCCACTTCGGTATTTCAGGCTTTCCCAGGGGGAGCTTTAGGTGTGTTGTGAGGTGGGAGAGCAAGGAAGGGGGTCCAGCAAGAAGCCTTGCATTTGGAGAAGGTTTCTTTCATAAACTGTCATGTCTGTTTGATTTTGAAAGTCTGCACTAATGCTGCCAAGTCTAGTGAGTGCTGTAAGCCAGCCTTTAATCAGCCTGTGCGTATTTTAAGAATTGTGCCGACTGTTCCTGCCTCAGAGATACCTGGAGATTTGGTCGAGAGAAGCCTGTCCTAGTTTCTCGAGGTAGCCAGCAAGGCGTGCTCATTTCCCAATTTAACATGAGCCTCCTCAGTCTTATTTTTCAAAGCATTTTCTTTGAAAGATTACAAAGCTCCAAGCAACCAGTTAATGCATGGGGGAAGAGAGAAGACATAGTATAACAGAGCAATAATTCCTGCAATTAGAATAGAAGTATATTAATAACTGCATTTGGTCCATGGATGGAGTACAGCAGCGTGGGGTTCTGGAAGGAGGGCCATCCTTGGGCAAAGGAACCTCTAGCCCTGCTGTAGAGAGGGCAGCTCATTTGTCTGCAGCTCTTTGGTTCTAGATGTGCAATGCTGGAGGCAGCATCCAGCAGCCTTGTGCAAGATTGGCAAGGTTCCTAAAGAAGACAAGGCTTAATGGGGTAAAATCATGGCAAGAAAGTGTTGAGGTTTAATCATTTGCATATCAGAAATTAGTTAGGCTGGGGGTTTTGTTTGTGTCACACAGTGGATGTGATGGAAATGATTACTCATCTTTCCATCCAAGGTCTCCAGACTGGGAAAAGTGAGTATAAAAAGATTGATGGATCTGTCCAGACAGTCCTCTGGATCTTGAGCAAGCCAGACAAAGTGTCCCAGAGCTAGGGAATAAATGCTCATCTTAGTCAGACCCCTCTTGAGCTCTGACTTGGAAGTGCACAGGCTGTCTTCCCATGTGCCTAGATCCCTGTGAAACAAGGTTTTGTCAAAGCAGGCACCCAACTTCCAGCAGAAGCACATTTGATAATCAGGCTCTTGGACAATGTGGTGGTGTTCCCAGCATCACATCACCATCAAAATATGCAAAAAGTATCTCACAGAAGTAAAAGCATTCCATTCTGGAAAAGCACTTGAGAGACAGTTCATTAGCTCTTTATTTTCACCAACCTAACTGGAATTCCCAACTACTTTATTTACTTTCTTCTGCTGTCATCTGAAGTTGTAAGCAAATTTTCTGAATTGTCCGTACTATGAACTGTCACCTGTTGGTGGGAATCCTCTGAGAAGGGTCCTTTCTCCATCTACCATGTGTGTAACAGATGAAGTTGATACAAGATCTTCAGGATGTCTGCAGTAAGTCATCTCATCCTAATACAGGATGCCACCTGAGGCCAGTTCTTACTTATTATTTCTATTTCAGAGCACCTCAAGACACGCACTGGTTGATGAAACAACATAAAGCAAAGCTGGAGGCTGTGCCAAATACTTCATAACCATGGAGGAAAACTTGGCAGATGAGCAGAGAAAGGAAGGGAGGAATTAATGTTAAAACATGTGTCTGAGTGGTTTTGATGTGTTTGTTTCATGTTAGCTTTCTTAGATGTTGTCAGCTGTTGTTAAGTTTTGTACACCTAACAGCAAATATGGTATTAATGGTATTAATGAAAACAGACACAGTATGGGAAAAGGGCATTTACTGAATTTAGAAGTTGATCCAGATACCCTTTCACTGTTAGATGGATTTTATTATAAAAAAATCTACCTTTTTGATTTGGAGTCACCCAACAAAACCAGTCCTTGGCTCAGATGGATATTTGACTTAAGTTCTGATGTTCTCTTTTTCTTCTTTTTAAACTATAAAAACTCTTAACTTTAAAAAAATTATACAGTATTTTCAGAATCAATAGAAAAGCTGACCCAGATAAAAGTGCGCAAAAATTGGTTTCATGCCCTAGAACTTTTCCTGCATGCTTTTTGATGCAGTGTATCTGAACCTTCAAAAAGGAGGTAACATACAGTGATCTCAGTAGCTTTGAAGAATTGTTCTGGAAGAATAACAAGGAGTACTGGAGAAAGGGGTGTGCACTTGTCTGCTTCTCTCCCCCTCATTAAATATATCATGAGACAGAAGAAAGTTAATGTCCTATTGCTGGTTATACAGAAGGATAAGATAAATTTTGTATGAAATCTGATATTTTCTGATTTTTTAAAGGTGAAAGTGCATTTCTCCCGAACAGTCTTCACAGCAGGATGTGAATTGCACTTTATCTCCTTAGACTGGCAAAGGTCTATCCAAGTAGTAGCAGGATTCTCTCTCAGAAATGTAATTATATCCTCGATCCTGAATGGGGTAGAAAGCTGTAAAAAGTATCTGGTGCTCCAGATGTATTCCAGTAGAATCATAGAATCATAGAATGGTTTGGGTTGGAATGGTCATGTCGTCCCAACTCCCCTGCCATGGGCAGGGACAGCTCCCACTAGACCAGGCTGCTCAGAGCCTTGTCCAACCTGACCTTAAACGCTTCCCAGGATGGGGCATCCACAGGTTCTCTGAGCAACCTGTGACAGTGTCTCAACACCCTCACAGAAAAGAATTTCTTCATAATATCTAATCTAAACCTATTCTCCTTCAATCTGAACCCATTCTCACTTGTCCCGGCACTGCATGCCCTTGTAAATATTCTTGACCCATCTTTCCTGTAAGTTCTCTTCAGGTAGTGGAAGGCTGCAATTAGGTCACCCTGAAGCCTTCTCTTCTCCAGGCTGAACAATCCCAGTTCTTTCATCCTTTCCTCATAGGGGAGGTGCCCTATCCTTCTAATCATCTTTGTGACATCCTCTGGACTCACTCCAACAGGTCCATGTCCTTCCTGTGCTGAGGACCCCAGAGCTGGACACAGCACTGCAGTTGGGGTCTCACCAGAGCAGAGTAGAATGGCAGAATCACTCCCCTCAACCTGCTGCCCATGGGGCTTTTGATGCAACCCAGGNCCTTCTAATCATCTTTGTGACATCCTCTGGAGTCACTCCAACAGGTCCATGTCCTTCCTGTGCTGAGGACCCCAGAGCTGGACACAGCACTGCAGTTGGGGTCTCACCAGAGCAGAGTAGAATGGCAGAATCACTCCCCTCAACCTGCTGCCCATGGGGCTTTTGATGCAACCCAGGGTGTTTGTCTTTGGGTTGCAAACACACATTGCTGGAACATGTCCAGTATCTCATCCAGCAGCACCCCCAGGTCTCAGCAGGGCTGAGATCTGTTCATCCCCCAGCCTGGATTGATACCAGGGAGGCAGCATCTTGCACTTGGTCTTGTTAAACCTCATGAGATTCCCATGGGCCCACTTCTCAAACTAAGGCAGATCCAAACCTTAATTTTATTCCAATACAGCACTTGGATCTGGAGGAATCACACATTCAGTGAACCTCTGTTGCTTTGTTTTCCAAAAACATCCCAGGCTGTTCAGGGCTGTGTACCCAGACACAAAACAAATTAGTGTTCAATACAGACATCAGCGCAGTGAAGGAGATAAATTGATATGATAAATTTGTGGGACAGCAAGACTGACAGGCTGTAGGAGAATTTAATTCCATCCCTTTGTATTCTTGGCCTTAAAAGTTAAAGTCTAGCTGGAGGGGAAGGATGGGCCCAAAGTTACTGATTCTTAACAGAATGAGCAGACACATTGCCCAGGCTGTGTTGACTATCCCCAGGATAGGGAGAAAAGGCCACAAAAGCAACTGCTTTGTGGGGATTTCCACAACCCTTCCCAGTCCTTGGGGTCAGTCACTTTTTTTAATGCCTTGGTATATGCAGACTTTCCTCCTTTCGCTCCATTTACTGCAGCATGGGGAAACAAGAGAAAGGGCTGGGGCTGTGCAGCTGGGAGAAGTGCAGTGGACAGGAACATGCCCTGGCAGATGCTCCCATCAAACAGGAGCTCCAGGAGTTTGCAGTGAGGAGAGCAGGAACGTATAGCAACATGTAAGGGACTCTGGGCAACCTTTCCTACGGTCTGTGTGTGGCTCTGTGATTACTTGTAGCTGACCCAGATACCTCTCACTGAACTTTCCAGATATAGGGACATGGATGTTTATAATGAAAACAAGAGACTCGATAACACTTAACAGTGCTGGTCTTCATGAGGAAATGAAGCACAAACACGATTATTTGAGAGGAACAAAGTGATCTTTTTGCTCTATGTTTATATCCTGTGCTCATTTCGTCTCTTGCACCACTTTTGCACCAATGGCTGCTATGTTCAGCAGGAATTTGCACATCGATGCTTACAGCCAAAAGTAGGAATGGTCTAAACAGCTGGAAAAGGGAAACCCCTTCCTCTTGTATTTATTTTTATGGCAGCAAAATGTAGTCACTGTCTGGTCTTGATCAGTCTTGGTTTTTTCCCTTTTGTTGTTTGTTTTTTTCTTTTCAGCTTGAGGGTTGAAGGAAACAAAAGAGGGAATAAATAAAGAGCAAGGGAAAAGAGTGATTGCTGCCGGGCTCTGTCATGTGGTGAGGAAATCAGGCTGAAACTGGAGAGACCAGGCCAGACCTAACAGTCATACTGGGAGGCCTTGAATTGTGTCACTCTGACAGTGATCTGAGCAGTGACAATAGCTGGTGATGTTTCTGGCTGCAGTCTAGCATGATCTATATGTGAAGTTGTGCTGATGGGTTCCTCCTCACACTTTTCCCACCTGCCTGCTCTTACAGGCAGCCTCGAATGATGACCCCTGTCCTTCCCAAATTGTCACATCTGTTTAGACCATGGGGACTGATGTGGGGTAGCATGTTTTTCTGTTGTGTTCAGTTCTCTCTTTGGTTTTTCCTATTCTTAACACTGCTGTTATTATGAGCTTGGGTATTTGGTGGGTAGTGGAAGGAGTGTGTGATTTTTGGCTTTGTCCCCAGTTTACAACTTATACCATGTATCTCCATCAAATTTGTATGACACCTGGATGGATCTGAACACAGGGACTGCAACACTACAGGCATGGGGAAGAGTGGCTGGAAGGTTGCCCAGAGGAAAAGGACCTGAGGATGCTGGTCAACAGTGGCTGAACATGAGCCAGTGTGTGCCCAGGTGGCCAAGAAGGCCAATGGCATCCTGGCCTGGATCAGAAACAGTGTGGCCAGCAGGAGCAGGGCAGGGATTGTCCCCCTGTACTCAGCACTGCTGAGGCCACACCTCAAATCCTGTGTCCAGTTCTGGGCCTCTCACTACAAGAAGGACATCCAGAGTATGGCAACAGAGCTGGGGAAGGGTCTGGAGCACAACTCAGGTGAGGAGCAGCAGAGGGAGCTGGGGGTGCTTAGCTTGGAGAAAATGAGGCTTGGGGAGACCTTATCACTCTACAACTCCCTGAAAGGAGGCTGGAGCCAAGTGGGGGTCGGGCTCTTCTCCCAGGTAATAAATGACAGGATGAGAAGAAATGGCCTCAAGTTGCACCAGGGCAGATTTAGATTGGATATTAGCAAGCAGTTTTTCACAGAAAGGGTGGTCAGGCACTGACACAGGCTGTCCAGTGAAGTCACCATCCCTGGAGGCATTTAAAAGACAGGTAGATGTGGTACTTAGGGAAGTGGTTTAGTGGCCGACTTGGCATAATGGTTCTTTACAACATAAATGATACTGTGACTATATAAGGGGACATCCCATGGTGTTGAAAATTAATTAGCAGGTTAACAGTCCACAGCTTGTTTTTTTAAAAATAAAAAGTTATTGCTGTACATATGCTGGGCAGAAGAAGTGTCCAACAACAGTGCAGCAAATAGTTCTCAATCATGGCCCTGGCAGAGGACGGGTCTGACAACTGTTTTCCATCACCTTTATTACGATGGACATGTAGGTAACTAACCAGAGGGTGACAGTCTGTAATGCAAGGGTTAAGAGGAATAACATGAAATAGTTTAACCTTACTAAAAGCCAAATAAATTAATAATGAATTTTTTCTTAGCCAGAACCCTACAGGACATCACTCTCTCTCTCTCTGGCTGTATTTTCTTATGTGATCAAACATTCTTCTCCTTGCTCTAAACCCCTTGCTGCCAATTTAAAATAGTACAACACTGAGATTTCTCACCCTTCAAGAAAACACTTTGATTTGTTGAAGGAAGTTAGGAACAGTTAAAGAGATAGGAAAGAAAGTAATATACCTTTCTCTGTGCTGACATCTGCAACTGGGAGATGTATTGAAAAGTAAATATAATCTGCTTTCAGCAATGCTGTCCCATTCTCTTTCATTCTGGTTCGGTGCTCTGGTTCCCAATGAATTAGACTTAGCATTGGAAAATGAGGTGCAGAAAAGCTGTAGGACCTCAGTGAAGAAGTGGGTGGTCATCTCCTCATGCTGGGGCTTTGGGGTTAATGTTGTTATACATTTGTTGTGCATATAATGCACATAATGTTATATGCACATTATGTGCATATAAATGCACATAATGTTGTGCATTTCCAAATTTTTCAAGAGAGCACTGAGATGAGAAGTGGCAGGATCACTGTCTGTCCAGTGCCAGGGAAGCCAGGCCAGGACCCTTGCCAGCCCCTCTCTCATCTTGTAGCCAAGGCCAACTGTAGCTGTTGCCTCTTCTTACCAGCTTCAAGTAAAACTATGGATGGGCACAGCCTGGCCCTGAGCAGCCTGTGCCGAGGAGTTGTCCAGGAGCAGTCCCCTGGGCATGGCAGTCAGGTGAAGGTGGCCTCCATGGCTGCCCAGGCTGCCTGGCTCAGCCATCCTCTTCCCTGGAGTATCACACTCCTGCTTCTCCCTACAGGAATATGAGATCAGTTTCAACCTGGCAGAGAACATGTTTTCTGAAATCTTCTAAATATGTAAAAGAGGAGGAATAGTTTCTGGGACAGTGCTGCACAGTGAAAATGTGCCTAAAACTATGAATTTTTTCCGGTTTTTTGTTCTTTTTTAAAGACACCTAATTTGTTTTTTGATCTTATTTACTCCTTATTTTGCTGTTATTTTCCCTTTGCTTGTTTTTATGCTTCTTAATATTTTCGAAAGCAGCTGCTAATATCAAGAAGGCATTGCAAAGGGGGGTTTGGTCTATTCCTGTAGTTCATAGAAATTTTCCTGGAGGAAGCTAAGGCTGGAGAGCCGCAGCATGGTGCAGCCTTGGATTGACTGTCTGGGACAGCTTCTGCTCACAGATCCCTGAAAATTGTGCAGCATGGATGAGGACCGTGTGCAAGTGGTTGTCACACTAATGAGGTGGAGAAGATGACTCCTGGCAGGGGCCTCCTGCTCTGTGTTTTCCAGGGGAGCTCAGGGGCTGCCAGCAGCAGCTGCTGTGGGGTGGAAATACCCCTCTCTCTTCAAGCTCTGTTCAAAAGCCTGGAGAAGGACAGCTGAGTGCTGAGTGGGACAGGGATAAGACCTCTGGGGATGGAGTGCTGTGGGAGGTACCCCGTGGTCTGTCCAAGCATACCGTCTGCACAGGGTGTGTGCACTCACTCAGAGACCTCAGAGCACTCTGCAGGTTTTTAGTGGCTTTTTCACTGCAGATTTAGGGTTTTGATGTAAACTTTCATTTGTAGGGATGGGGGCAGGGATGGGTTAATTTTAATAGCTTTATGAAAAGATGTTGAAGGCAAGGATGCTCCTGAGCATGTTAGTCCATGGTGCTCTGCCAGCTTTGGTGAATGTTTAACCAGGACTGGACCAGCAGCCAGGAGCTGTTGGGGCTCTTGGGATGTGTTGGAATAACTGCGATTTTCAGTCTGTGGAGACAGACGACTTTGAAGAACATTTGTATCTGCTAATCATGCTGTAATAACAGTCTGCAGTCGAGAGGCTGCAAACCCCCCATTTCCAACACAGCTGTGCATATTTAATTCCATAGAAGGCATTGCTAGTCTGCTGTTAGAAGTAATTCAGATCGCTAAGGTGGTAATTTTGCTCATGGTGTTTTTTAGGGAAATATAGGTGTAAGCTACACTGAAAAGCTAATAAATGCCCAGTATAATACAAACACGAGGGAGTGAGGAGCAGGGACATGGTGGGTGGCTGCCAGTGCCCCACCCTGCATCCTGGATCCTGGGCTTGCTGTATTCCTGCCTCGCTGAGCCAGCAGCAAAGGAAAGAGACATCCTGGGCACGTTAGCTTAGTGAAGGATTTTTTTCCTGAATTATTGCCCTGTGCCACCAAGGTGGGGCGTTGGAGAAGTCAGGGCATTTGATGGAGCAGCAGTGCTGTGGGGAGAGCACCAAAGCTGGTGGAGCTGTGGAGAGTTGGCACAACCTGCTCCATGTGGATTTAAACCACCAAACCAGCATCCCCAGGAAAAGAAGTCGAGAGGAGTGTGGGGTTTATTTTCCTTCATCTCAAGCACAGCTTGGGAAAGCAAGTGCTTTCAGGGCTTCCAATTCAGTTTCTCTCTGTAAAATATGCTTTTTCAAAATTGATAATTTTTGTAGGTTGAGAGAGTCTCAAAGGAACTTCTCTATCAAGCATCTAAAAAGTACCATTATTTCTCTTCCTGTTGTAACAGCAGCTCGAGATTTACCTTTTAGCTCTCTGAAGATATCTTGACAATCTCTTTTTTTTGTAAAAAACTCCATGGTGAACAAAGCAAAATAATCCCATTTTTCAGGTGGTTTGTGCTGTAGTTTGGGTTGCAGAAACCATGTGGAGTGCTGATGTTTATAAAGTATGTAAAAGCCTTTTTGTTTACTTTCTTCTGTTTTGCCATGAGATTTTTTTTTTTTTAAGAATCTAGAATGACAAAGCAGCTGGTGGCTGAGTCTCCTTCTCAGTGTGCAGAGAATGAAGATTGGCTGGGATAGCTGGAGTTATTCACTGCATGCTGTGGGCCATGTAAACACACAAACAGGCAATTCCTGTCAGCCAGGAGGTGTGTGGTAACTCAGAAAGCACCATTAACTGTTCTGTGCATGTGCTCACCATGACACCACACGGGAGCCAGCAGATACAGCTCTCCCCAGATCTTGTCCATTACTCTGTGGGTGTTGGTGTGGCACAGCTCATGTGGGTGAAATGATGATGGCTGTATGAATGCCTCTAGAGGGATGGTCTGGTCTGAATTTGCCTGATCCCAGCGTTGTGATGCATTTCAGGGAAGTGGTGTTTTCATGGCAAGGAAAGCTGCTTCTCGTGCCTTGTGCTGCCTTGGAATAAGCATGTCCCCATGGGAGGCTGCTCAAGAGCTGCCTGCAGCAGGGATGCTCAAGACAAACAAACTCAGGCAAGAGTTTTCACTAGTAATTACCTACCTGTTGAAAAAAGTTGGTGTTTCTATATGAAACATGTTTGTGACTCCTTCATTTCACTGTTGCCTAACTCCAAGCATTCAAAAGCAGTAGCAGATCTCCCAGAACTGTGAAATGGTTTGAAAGATTTGAAATATGTATGTGTGTGTGTATATATATACACACATATATTACCAACTTGTTTCTGAGCTGTTACATTAAAGCCAAATCATATTCTCATAGCCACGAGGGGCAGAAACTTTTTGCATCCTTTCTGAAGAGGATCGTGCAGTACAATTACAACAGCAAGGGATTAGATGTAGTAACCCTGAAGATTTCTTTCTGTTTCATGTTTCCAAGGCATGTGGAGAAGATCCTTGCAGAAGCTTAACCAGCTGGTTCTTTAGGAGAAGTACCAAAAAATGTGAGGTTCAGTATAGAGTCCCAAGAAGCAACAGCACCATACACATATATATTTATTTTACTTAACATTCTAAGCAGAGGTTTGAGATTGAAGAAGGACAAGGCTGTGTTGCACTGTAGGTGATTTTGTTACTCTTTAGAAGTATTTTATTCATAAGGTTTGGATTTAGTTCTGTTGGTAAGCTGTAGGGTCACTTTTGTGTGTTGGACACAGCACTGAAAAAGCAGGATTTCAGATAGCAGTTTTAGTAAAATATAACCAGACTAAACCCATTAAATACAGAAACAGCTTCATCCTAAGCCTATCATGTGAGAATCAAGAATTTGACCCAAAAGAGGGAGGAAGAGTAGCAGAAGGTGGCCTTCTGGGTCCCAAAGTGTTGGAGATATAAATAGCACAAAATCTGCAGCTATCCCATGTGTTTTTATTTCTCTTTTATAATTCAGTGAAACTAGCATTTTTTTGCCTTACTCTTAGATGGAGCAAAGCGGGAAGCAGTTTCCCTTTTATCTGTGAATAAACATGCAGCTTTTTCTAGCCTAAGCTCTTAAAATACAGTTATGGTTGTGTAATAGCTTCTGGCTTCCCAGCTCCTCCACTAGCCAGTGTGCTCTTTCAGGAAATCAAGTCATATCTTCCTTTGGAAAGATTTAAAAAAAAAAAAAAATCAACCTAACCTGCTGGGAAGCAGCAAAAGACTCTAAGTGATTTCTTCTGGTTTTGTCAGCCGACCTTCCTCAGGACAGATAACAGGAGTCTGGAGTTTCAAACCCAAATACTTCAGCTTGAGCTGAAAATGCAGGTTGTGCTCACAGCCCTGCTGAAGCAATCAATAAGCTTCTGCCTCTTCCTGGGGGGCTTGTGGAGTAGTTTTGTGATTGTATTTCTTTTACTCAGAGCAGTCCCCTGACTGTTTATTATCTCTTTAGCCATTCTTGCAGACCTGCAGGCGTAGTGTTTTTTAGGTGTGTATGCAGCCACTGCCAAAGGGGAATATTTTTCTATTCAGTTCTGCTCTTGCAGCTGCTGAAGCTAAACCTTCCTCTCCTGTTTTTTTAGGGGAAAAAAAAAAGGCAAAAATGAGGAAAGCCAGCTTTAGCTTTGAGAGATAGCAGGTGAGTCCTTTTAAGGAGGAGAAGGAAAATTTTGATGGCATTTTGTAGAAGTTCCCAATAGCCAAAGAGTTTATTCTGGAACGTGGCAGCTGCAGCAGATGTTTTGTGGGTATTTCCAGTGCAAACCACGGTGGTGGTATCTTAGGACATCAGTGTGAGCGCTCTCCACTCTCTGCTTGGCCTAAGAAATGTGGATTTTTTTCCCCCCCCAAGAGACTCCCAAGGTTCATCATGTTACCGTAAAAGAGCTGGAGGACCAAATCTTTCAAATTGCTTGTCAGTGGTGGTCAGTGGAAAAGGGAATTGCTGAAATTCCTGCTGGCATTCCTGGTGCTGGTGAAAAAAACTAAATTACCAGTCATAAAGGGGAAGGGATCTTTTATTTTACTCCCTGACTTACATGGTTTTTCCACTTTTTTAGGTATCAGAAGTACTGCTCACCTTCGTAGAGATTTCCAGGATGTAAGAAATCAAGTGCTGTGAGTGAGTAGCTTTTTCTTTTTCTTTACATAAGAAATCCAAGCTTGCCCAAAAAGAAGGAAAATCTTCTAATTTTTTTTCTTTTGAAGACATCTCAAGAAATGTTTACAGCAAGTAAATCTAGTCTTTTGGAACCAGTTGACACCTCTTTGCAGCCCACAAAATAAAGCCAGCATTGTATTACCACATAGGCTGAATAATTATCTCACTACTGATATAAGCCACATGAATGCATTTGACTGAGAATATGGTCAGCAGAATGGACCATTAGCACCATCTGAAGCTCGTTTGTTGTTTCCAAGCTATACCAGCTATGGAAAGACAGAATCTTGGTGAAGAGTTGAGGCATTCCTTGGGAAGTGAGCTTGCATCTTTTGCAAGGGAAAAAGAGCACAGATTGGCTGTGAGGTTGTTTTTGTGTGTATGGAAAACACCCCAGCCTTGTCATCACGATAGGAAACTATCCAATATTTGGGTCTTCCCTGATGTGATAAAATAGCTTTGAAGGAAGTTTTATATCACAGGAGACACTTGCACACTTGCTTCAAAGCAGCTTAGCCAGGAGCTTCTATATATGTTAAAAAAAAAAAACTGAAAACGTATTATTTGAAGAGCAGCTGCCCTACAGCCTTTTCCTGTGCATTGCTAAAGGGTGTGGGCTGGGATTTCCCAGCAGCTGTGGCTAGTCTGCAGCTCTCCAGGTGAGCCAGCCAGTGCTGCTATAAAGGAGCCTCAGGAAGTCCTAGTTGCAGCCTCTGGCTGTGTGCCTCGCACACTGTGGGCTCCTGAGGCAGCTGCTCTGCTCTGGGGCTGGCTAACAGGGCTAAAATTTGGATGTTGTTGCTCTGGGCTGTGTTGCTTTCTGTAAGTAAACTTTATTAGCAGAGGGGTTAAATAATGGGTGTTTTTGAGAGTTTTATTGTCAGGTCAGCTCCTGTCCTGTTTTTACCCTGTTCTGTGGTAATGGCAATCTGTGGTTACTTATACATCAGCAGAGTTTTGTTTCTATTTTCATTTCAGTGGCTTAAGCCTGTTTTCTGTTACAACAACAAAAATCTATTTGGGCTAGAGCAGAATTAAACCCCAAATTGAAATCAGCCTGAAAAAGAAAGGGCTAGTTTTGTTAAAGGAGAAGAGATAAGTCCATCCATGTTTAGTAAAGGTGTGGTAAAAATTCCCTAATAAATACCTATCAAGCATTCAGAAACTATTAAGCAAAAAAACTGAAACCTTCATTCAGCCTTTTGTGAAGAATACTGGCAATGAGTGCAGTTACTGGAGAAAAAAGGGATGTGAAACAATAACAGTGTTTTATATTGATCTGCCTCAGTAAGGTCCATGGTTCATATTCTTCTTTTGAATCGCAGATGTTTTCTCCTAACTCCGTGGTGTTTAGACTGTCACACAAGACCTGCTAATTGAGCTGTGGGGCTTATTTTTTGTGACTCACTTACAAAGCATTGCACAGGGTGGGCTCTGGCCTCTGGTTTTTTTACAGCTGTGTTGGCTTCAGAGTGATGAATAGATATCAATTTAAGTGAAGAAAATTCAGCAGAAGTATGCCATGTGCATATATTGTGTCTCACAAAGTATATCCACATCCTAGAAAAGCTCTTTGCTTATCTCAAAACCAAAACTTGATTGTTTTTCTGTTAGGTAGGCAGTGTTGAAATCTGGGAAGCATTTTCTCAGGACCTAATGAATCTGTGTCTTAATGCACCCCTGTGGTGGTTGGTTCCACAAAGGGGTTGAACATGGGGACCTGGTCCTGCTGTTCAGAGGAAGACTTGCTGGTCCCACATGGATGTCTGTGTCATTAAATCAAAGTAAAACAGCAGTGCAGATACAGGCATGTAATCCACAGGTGCCTCTGATACCTTATAGCTGTGCTAAGAGGATGAGAGATAAAGCCAAGAGCAGCCTCCTTGGAAGTTCCCCAGGCAACTGGTGTGTGGTCTGAAATTACTGCAGCAAGACACAGTCACAGCTCAGTAATGAAAGGAGACTGGAAGTTCCCATTTACCTGTCTCCTCTTCTCTTTACCTCTCTTCTCTGGCTGCATGACAGGAACTGGGGAGCATGAGATGGCTGCAGTGGGACAGTGCTGACTAAGAAACTTAGCTCCTGCTCAGAAGCTCAGGAAAACCCAGAGCTAGAAGAATTCAGCTCCTCTATGTCTACTCTCTCTGTCCTCTTGTAGCATTGCCCTGCAAAATGTTTCAGTTGTTCTATGAGAGAACTGATGCATAGAAGGAAAAAGAGGCTTTCTTGTTATTTCCCTTTTTCTGTTTGACTGTCAGCAGCTGGAGGTGAAACTTGCCAGTGGCTGCTCCCAGAGGTGCCTGTGCCCTGGGAGGGGTGGCAGTGTGGGTGTCACAGTGGCTTGGGGTGGCTCTGACTGACATCCTTGCAGAGGGGCCTAGATTAAGAGCTGGCACGTTGTGTTATGAGCTGTCAGAGAAGGTGTTGGTTTGGGAAGCTCCTCCCACTTCCAGTGGGCCTGGGGACATTTATGAGCAAGCTGTGAGTGGTGGTTGCTTCACCTGTTAGGCTTTAATTCACCATCCCTTTGTAAGGCAGCATCTCTGTCCTGCTATTTAAAAGCAATACTCATTTATTATGGGCAGAATTCACCCGATGGAGTTTCTCTGGTGGGGAACCAAGCCCTGGGAGGATGCAGGGGAGGGGTTTCTTCAGGTTTTATTTGCTTGGGGAGAAGCATCCTCAGCTGGCTGTGGCTGTGTGCTGCTGTCCCACCCCAGGATGCTCTGTGTCAGGACACATTGGTGAGGTGGCTGCAGATCACAGGATGCCCAGGGCAGGCTGCAGTGCTGAACTGCAAAGGCACAGCAGGTCTGGCAGGGGAGCAGGAAGGACAGAGGAGCTGTCCTTTGGGCAAAAGTAGCTTAGAAAAATTAATTCACTTATGCCAAGGCTTCTGAATGTATAACTTTTAAAAAATATACTTGTTGCAGTAAACTGTTCACTTATCAGATAAGATTTAGATGGATTTGGGGTTATTTTTGCTTCTTGAAGCTTGAGCAGTGAATTTGCAAACACTTTCTGCAGAGAAAATGTCAACAGCATGTCTTAGGGATGCCAGAGGTACCTACAGAAAAGGCTTTGCCAAATGCAGCAGTGGTGCTGCCTCCTTGCCTTTACATGGACTCTAGAGATTGGGCTCTAGCTGTGGCAGCCCTGGAACTGTCACCAGCAAAGCCACCTCTCCAAACAGTGCACTCCTCACAAAATCAACACTCATTCTCTCAGTGCTCGATCGGGCTACTGTCTGGGAATTTTGGACAGACAGTTTTATTTTTAAAAAGGGGGGAAATACTATTATAATTAAAGGATAAAGATGTGGAGGAGAAGCTGATCGGAGAGCAGAAGTTTAGTCAGAAGAGATGAGGCTTAGCCAAAAGCCTCCATTACAGTTCCAAGATGAGAAGGGGTGAGAGGATTTCATTCATGTAACTGCAAATGTGCAGTTCATATCACAGCCCAGGGCAGGTTTTCCCAAGAGTTGGGTGCTGCCTGGGCTTTGCTAAGGACAGGATTGCTTCTGCCTGGCTCTCCAGCAGCCCCAGTGTGGTGATTCTTTGGGACCTTGCTCCATTCTTATTTTTGATACTGTCTCTTCCTTCTTTTCCATTAAGTATGATGTCACAAATTACATCAGTCCAATAACTGTTTGTGGTTGTCATAGCCACAGTCTGTGACACCCAAACAAAGCAGCAGGAAACTGAAGCTGGCATACAGATGCTGTAATATTCATCACATTCCTTTTGGTTAATAATTGCTGGTTAGGTATTTATTTTCCATTGGAAAAAAAGGAGGAAGGGGGCTTAAAAGCAAAAACATTAAGTCACTGAGGAGGAGGAAGAAGGTGGTTTCCAACTCCATCTGACCAATGTAGCTGCACTTCTCCCTTCCCCTGAGGTAATACTGCTCTGGCCTCAACTCCCTTCTGCAATTGTTCCCATCACTTTGGACCATGTGGTGATGCTCCTCGTGGACAAGGCAATGGGAGGCATTCCACTGCCTCTAACACAAGCTGTGTCCCCAGGGCAAAGCCTCCCAGAGGCTGGCAGCAGCCACATGTCAGGCAGCTTTAACTGCCGGATGGCTGAGACTGCCATTGTTGAGTGCATGGATAGAGTATAGAAGGGTTTTTTCATCTTTTGAGGGTATTAGATGTGATGAGGGAGTGCTTGTTTGCCATTCTTTTAGTTTTGTTTCTTGAATCTGTAAAATAAGCTTTTCTGGTTGAGCAGCAGAGATTGTTTGTCCCTGCAAGGTTTAATCACTCCTTCAGTTTTGCACAGTTGGCCTAATAGTAGGAAGGCACTTGTTACAAAAAATAATTCCAATAATGTAAAAAAAAAATAAATTTACAGAAATAGATGTGGTATGAGCACTGCATTTGCAAGACAAGCACTGGAGGCATGTTGTTGGCATTTGCTGGGAAGGAGCCACCTCAGCCCCTCGCTGCTGCAGGCTGTGGGGAGCCTTGCCAGAACTTCCCCTTGCCCAGTGCCACCCCCTTTGTGCCCCCACAGGGATGTACTGACCCTGGGGACTCCAGCATGGCTTCCCCAAAATATCTGGGCATGTGATTCCTGGGCTGAGCCCAGGTAACTCCCCAGGTCTGCCTGTGCTGGGAGCAGGCAGCAAGCACACAGAGAGCAGTCTGGCTCTGGATTCAGGCATTTGGTGCCGTGGCTCCTGCTGGTGCTTGCAGGGAGGTGCTCATTATATAATAGCTGGTGGTTGATTAATATGCTGTGAGTCAGAAGTGCCAGGGTATTTTAGCTTTCTCTAGTTGCTATGGAAACATTATTTTAACAAATAGCTTTTTAATATTTAATTAAAACTCAGCTTTTGGCAAGCTGGAGTAAGAACTATTACAATTACTACTACAAAGGGTTAGCAGTGAAGTGTATTCCAGAGCCGTGGATTTCTTTTTTTTTTTTTTTTTTGAGCCTGTGTCATGTGTCCCCCACTCCTTCAAAAAATTAAAAAAAAAGTAAAAAAATCACTAATTTATTGGTTGTGAGAAATGTATTCTTGTTCCTAAGACACAAAGCAAATGTAATGCAAATCTGCAGCTACTCTTCACAATTGAAGGTTGTCACTTCTTTCAATGTACAGTGCCAAGGCAGCCCTGTAAGGATGAAGCAGTGTGATAGCATTTATTAATTGCTGCTGTATCACTGGTGTTCCTTCTACCTCTGCCTCCTGAATGAGATCATTCTGGTTTTGTTTGCTTCGTGTTCCCTGTGTCAGGTTGGATGCTTTTCCTCGCCAGCTTGTGGAGGAGGCTGGTGCTGTGTCCAGATCAGGCTCTGGACAGATTCCTAGTCTTTTTTTAGGTGAGCTCCCTGATACCAAATGATTCTGCAACAGAGACAAATGAACAGAGAACTCAGTCTCCAGAGAAAAATAAATATTAACAGCTCTTTGTAAATAACTTTTATTTATAGAACAGTTGCAGGTTCTATCATGCTTGGTAAATGGGGATGCTTTTTATGCAAGAATTCTGCCTTGAGGGACTCAGTGGATGCTTAATATTGTCTGTGATATAATAATGAAATAAATGTGTCGCTCTCATGGGATTCTCTTCCAGCCCCCATTTCCTGTGATTAACTTCAGTATTGCACACTTCATCTCTATTCACTTCACATTCCTTAATATTGTAGTGAAAACTTGTTTGGAAGGTAACACCTTTATTTCCTGGGAGGAGGGGAAGGGTGTTGAGGGTTTTGACTTGTGCAGATGGGTCTGAGGCTGTATGTACCTCCATCATGTATCACGATGGTGGCTGGCCAAGACCTGGGGGTTCAGGAGCTCAGCCTCTCGCTCTGAGAGAGTCTGGGATGGTGCTGTTATCCCACTTTATAAGTGAATGAAAGTAAACCTGGAGAGATGGATTAGGATGTGTTTCACCCCAGCTGCCTGTAAGTTAAACAGTTATTCTATAGTAGCTGTCTGACCACTTCCAGCATCAGTTAAAAGACTGCACCGTTTCCAGAGATGTTTCACCCTGCTTTAGTACAGATGTTTGAGGCAGGTCACAGGCACAGCCCTGAGAATTGTCTCTCTCCCCATTCAACTCTGAGCTGTAAACTAGATGGGGAAAAAGTAGACAAAAGGAATGCCACCGTAACCAAAGATGACCTATACAATTTCTGTAGGTGGTCCATACCAGTGTTCCAGGCTGCAGGATGTCTTTGCTCATCACACAGTGTCAGGTGGCCCTTCCAAAGCAGCACAGCTAATCTCTGCTACACATTGCTCACAGCTGGGCATCTGGGACTTAACAACTCAGAAGGATATGCAAAACCAGTCCCCAGGCATGTAAACTAAGGTGCTAAAGATTTGTCTAACCTATTCTAGCAAGCCAGGAAGAGTTAAGGCTTTCCTTCCTCTTTACACTGAAGGTGTGTTGTCATGACCAAAATTAGAGTGATAATAATATTGTTGCAGTAATACAGCAAGTAGTATGGGTGTGTTAGGCAGCTTTTTAAAAAATCCTTCTGAGTTGCATCCCATACTTCTTGCTAAGTTCTTTGATGTCTCTTTAAACCCCTCTGCTAACTGATGGCAACCTCATCAAATTCAGAGGTGATCCTAAGATACGGTGGGAGCTGTGATGGATGCAGAGTCTCTGGGTGGATGGTGACAGCCACAAAGCAGCACATGCTCACAGCCACCTGTTTCAGCTGCTGCTTCCTGAGAGGTCTGGGAAGGAATCCTTTTCATTTTCTACTGCCAATGACCTGATACACTGCAAAAACCGAGTTTTAGTGTTTTCATAGCAAACGTGGGGCTTGCAAGGCAGCAGCCAGGACAGGCTTTGCAGTGGGATGGTGGGAGGTCCTGCCAGGCTGGAGGGGCAGCATGGGGTGGGGACAGGCAGTAGCTGTTGTGGGGGAAGCTGACAAGCAGATGGATGAAGCTGGCATTACCAGTGGAGTGGAGGAGGTGAGTACTGCTATGTTAGCAGATGTGATCAGGCTGCCTCAGAGGGACAAGGGGGGCTGAGAGGTTTGAGCCAAATGCCCTGACCAAAGGAAACTTGTGGGACTGTTCCTTGGGAGCAGGCAGGGGTAGAGGTCTGAGCAGTGATGCTTTTGAATAGCAAAAGGCAGTGGGTTAAGTAGCTGAAATGGGAATTGTTGCAAGAAGGTACAGAAATAACATTTCTACCTGAAATTTTCATCGCATGGCCCAATTTTGCCAAGGATACAGAGACAAGTGCTGCAGAATAGCAATCCTGCTTGGGCTACATGCTAAGAGAAATGCTCCCAGGTTATGGGTGAGAGAGATGTGGCTGATGGCAAAAATACTGACAGTACAGCAGATGGGGAAGTGGGGAAGGTCAGGACAGGTCTGCTGTCCCTGAGCAGAGGTGAGCAGTGGGCTGTTGGGGAGGGATGGCTGTGCCAGGAATCTGTGTGGTGGAGTAGACCTGGTGCTGAGTGATTTGGAGGAGTCCTGATGCATCATGCTCCTGGGTGCTAGGATGGGTGGTGGGTCTGGAAAGCTGTTCCCAAGGAGGGAAATCGGGATCATCAGGAGGGGGGGAAAAGCAGAAGATGGGAGTCTGTATTTCTGTTTGGGTAGATGTGCGTGGGAGTTGTATTGGAAAAGCTGAAATGTTATTTATAAGGGAAAATAAATGCTCCACAGTGAACACAGACTGCTGTGAGAGAGTTTACCTGTCAGGTCCTCAGCTCAGCATCAACTACTCAGCCTCCCTGTATGGGTGTAATGTGCTATACAGATTTTCAATTTACAGTAGTTTGGGACTTGCATGTAGTCTGGAGAGGTAGGACATGCACTCGGGCAGGTCTGGTTTTCCCACCCCTGAGGATAAGGGTGGATCCAAGCTGGCAGAAAGCCCTGTGTGGGAGCAAAGGGCACATCTTGCCCAAGCAAGTGCTCAGAGATACTGCAGTAACAAGGACTCCCCCAAAATGAAGCCCAAGGTTTGTGGGGTTTTGTCTTGGAGGTTGTTTTCTTTTTTTTTATGGGATTTGGGATCCATGTACACACCTTGCATTGCAAGTCTGTGATCTGTCACAAATCCCCATGTAACCAAACATGTTTTTTCTCCTCTCACTTAAACCCTCATTCCCTCCATTTAAAGCTAAACCAGGCTTTGCTGGCTTTCCTCTTCACTGGTCCCAGTGGATTTTAAAGGTACACTGCTGCTTCCATGTCTCTCTGATAAGGAAGAAGATCAAGGGATAGAATAGAGTTCAGTGAATTGAAAGGAGAGAGATTGCAAGTGACAAAAATTGCAATGCATTTCCCTGGAGCTTTCCAGCTCCACCAGTTCCAGACCTTTCCTTTTTTCTGCTACCATCAGTAGTTTTTGGTAGTGTTGTTTTCTCAGTGGCTGCTCGCTCGTGGAGATGTCTGTTGGAAATCAGGAGCACTTGGACCTGAGTCTGCTTGTGTATTGGAGAATATGCTCTTGTCTCCTAACAATGCAGTTGGGTATTGCATGCTTTGCATCACCAACAGTTTCACAGAAACAACTGTGGTATTTGTATGGGTAATTTGTGCTTAGTCCCAATTTCCCTGTTAGTGGCATTAGGGTAGAGCATCCCATAGGCTCTGAGCACAGTGGTGGTCTCTGAGCTGACTCAGTTTTCATTGTCAACATTAGTTATGACTCAGGTATAAACAATCTGGCACGTTTCCTGTCTGCAGGTCTCCAAGTACACTCTTCTGCTTGCGTGCCTCAAACCAGACTATCACTGTGGTTGCCACACTGAAATCCAGCCAGGCTTGCAAGAGATGAATCAAACCCTACAGTGCTTGGGGCAGCTGCATTTCAGATGCTGCTGAGAGTGTGTGGGAAGGGGGAGGAGGGGGTGCAGTGCTCGAGAAGAGCACCTACTACAGGAGGAGACTCGAGCTCTAGTAGGACAGGGAATGACCTTGCATTTATTGTCTTTATTAATATTGGATTAAAATGTGTTTTATATTACTTGCATTATATATGTAATTGTATCTAGTGAGTATATATTAGCTATTATATACCATGTGAATGCAAAGAGGAACTGGGGTTTTTTTTTAGCTCTTCTATAAAGCATTTGGTGAATTCCCATCTTGATGTGACCTTGCCTCTCCTGTTCAGGAAACTTTCCTGTCTGACCATCCAGGATTCTCTTTGGCAGCTGCACGCACAGCACCTGAGCTGGGACCAAAGCCTTTTCACTGTGGGTGGTTCCAGTGGGCCAAGGGGCTTGCCTCCATACACTCAGACAGTCAGAGCTGGTTTCCTTACCAGCTCAACCCAGGCTTTCCCATAGCAGAGTCTCAGATGTCTGGATTATTAAAATAATCCTGGTGCAATAACAGAATAACAGCTTGAACTGGTGCCTCTGGAGGAGGGATGTCAAACAAAAGAATCCTCGGGCTTTTACATCCCCACAGTCTATGTGCATGAACGTCTGGGCTCTTCCTGCTGAGTTTTTGGCTCCTGCTGTGTCTCTGAGTATTGGGTCACCTGGCTGCACACTGTCCTCTGTGCCCTTTGTTGTGCAGAGGGTGGCTGCCAGCTCTTGCCTTGGGCTCCCTCCACCCGGAGCTAAAATCTGCAGCTCCACTGAACGTGTTCCTCAACATCTCCAATGTTTTTACCTTCAGGAAAAGAGCCCTCTGAGTGGCCATGGACAGGCGTCCCTCTGATACTGGAGGAGTGCAGAGAAGAAGCAGCTTTCTTCTTTGATCTTGCTACTGCTGGAGTCAGTAGCAAAATTTCAGAGGACTTCAATGAGCCAGGATCAGCCCTCTAAAAACACTCCCAAGGGGAAAAGCTAGGGGAAAGCACTTGTGAGCAGGTGAGAAGCAGCACTTATGTGCCTATGGGGTGGAAGGGGAGCACACCCTTATTAATAAAGTGTTGCTTCTTTATGAATATGTTTCTTTCGGTGCATGTTATCAAAAGGAAAGCAATCTCTGCAGTGGTAGCATAACACGTAGGGCTGTCTGTGGCAGCAGTAAGTTTTGATCTGTTACTGTAGAAATTCTGCCACTTTTTTGTAAGAGAAGATCCAAAAGCCCCATCCTTTGCTGTCTGTGAAAATCTGAGGCGTGCATTTTGTGCATGTCATGAGGATTTCTGAGCATCTCTTTCCAGCTGAGTCTGGATAAGTGATTGTGTTATTTGGGCAAACTCCTGATGCATACATTAGCCTCGTGCTAGCTCTGACTGCCAGAGGTGGCAGTGAAATCAGAGGTACACTCTGTGTGTTAAAAGCAGTGTAAAGCTTCCAGAGCCTGCCATAACTTTCATCACCTTTGGGGATTCCAAAGAGTGGTTTCAAGCATAGGAAGGTGACAGGGTAGGCTGGGGGTCAGGTTTGCATCCCCTGGCATGTGATATGATAGGCCACCCTGGTGGTGGCATTGGCAAGCATGAGGGGATGGTGGTGCTCATTTCCTTTGCCAGCAGAGAACAGCTTCAGTGTGTCCTTTAAGCCTGAAGCTAACCAGGAAGAAAAAAAAAACCCTATGCTCAGCCCCTGAGGTGGCCCCAGCAGCACTCTGCAGTTGTGATATATCTGGTACACACAAAGCTGTGCACTCAGGGACAGGATAAATGGAGAGAAGGGAGATGGTGACCTCCAAAAAGCTGCAGTGGTGGCAGAGGGGAAGGAAACAGTGATTTAGCTGCTCTTGGTAGAGGGGTGAGTGACTCCAGAGAGCATTTAAATAGCAAAATAAGTAGAAGGTATTTTGAGGGTTTCATAAGTTAGTTGCAAAAGTAATAAACATGGAAAAAAAATCTCATAAGGGTGGAGAGTTTCAAGGCTGCATCTCTCAGCAGCATCCCAGGGTTAGGAGAGCCATGTGATCATTCCAGTATCTTAGTTTGCTTCAAGCTTATGGGGGCTTGGTTTCACACCTGTCTAGCATCTCCCTCTTCTTGTGCATCCATGCTCTCCTTGCCCAAAGGTGCTGGGCCTGTGAAAGTAGGCTTACTGTGCCATTACCAGTGACTGGAGCTTCCCACCTAGCAAATATTTTAAAATACAAATATTTTAAAAAACAAACCACAACAAAGCAACTGGTAGGTACAGCTGGTGAATTACCTTTGCAAGTCAGTCCCTGCTTCTGACAGCTGGCTTCTGCAGCACATCACTGCCTGCCAGCAAACACATAGCTGTGCTCATCAGGTGTCTGAGGTTAGTCATAGATAGATACCTGCTAACTGTGGTTAACTGTGCCTTCTCCTCCTCAGTCTATGTACTGTGCTCTGGGATATGTCAGGGGAATGGAGCACTGGGCTCAGGTGTTGCATCCTCTTCCCTGGCTGCTGAAACACATCAGTAAATTTAGTGGTGGTAACATCATTGTAATGAGCTCTGAGCAATGTGCAGCATCAACAGCACACCTCTGCAGTTTTCCATAAATTGTTCCTTACAAGACCCCATCTCAATGCCCTGAGCACTGAGGTGATGTTATACAAACTGGCTGCTGACTGAATGTCTCCTTTAACACATGCTGCTTTTGTATTGCTTTCTAATGCTGGAATTTTGCAAGAAATGAGATTTCAAATGCATCAGCTCTTGCCCCATGCAGTGCATGCTTGTGGTCTCAGCTGGTTCTGGTGTAGTGTCCACTCAGGTGGAGGTTCCTGGGCTGTGCATTGAGTGTGCCCATATTTTATGTTATCTCCATGACCGTGGAGCACCCAGTCTCTTCCTGGGAGAAGCCACCCTCTCCTCTTCTGTGCAGCCTCCTTGGTTGCTGTTGGTTTGCTTTCCAGAGGACTCTAGCAGGATTAAGACAACTCTCTGTGCCTCTGCTCTTTCTCAAACACTCAGCCTTGAGAACTCTGAAAGGCAGGACAACCCCGAGTCCCCTCACAGGAAACAGAGGTGTTCAAAGAGCTCATGTCATTAGCTGCACTTTGCTTTTTAAATACTCCCAAATCTGCTTGAGCCAAGGAGCCAGCTGTCCTGTTTGCTGGCCAGGGCATTCTGTAAAGATCTCACTGTGTGTCCTGGGGCTTCCCCTGGCTCTTCCTGCTGGTGGGAGCCTCAGCTGGAATGGCATCACAGCCCCAGATAACTTTGGTGATTAGAGTGTGGAACACAAAGGAAAATCAGGTTGTGTCTGCTTTACAAAGGCTGGGTTTTATTCCACACAACTGCAAGCTGGGGATGGGAAGGCTTTGTATTCCTGTGAGCGAATTTGGCGAGTTGTTTTTTTGCGGGTTTGTTGTTGTGGGGGTTTTTTTGTTTGGTTGTTTTGTTTTTTTTTTTTAGTTGATCAGAAAGGTGGCTGACAGCATGGTTAGATCCATGCATGCTGCCAGTCTGTGCATCCTTCCCTGTGTGGATTACTGGAGGTGCCTGGTGTTCCTCTGCTGTTCTGACCCCTTCTCTAAGACCCTCCTCATCAGAGGCTGAGTGCCACATTGCTCTGTGCACCTTCAACACAGCAGCTGTTGACCCCAAGTGAGCCATGTTTTGTTGGAAGCCCAGGAGGGTGGTCCTCCCTTTGCAAGGGTTGGTGTCAGCCTGCTGGATACCACTTGTTCTTTGCCCTCTGCAGGGTACAAGCACACTCAGCTCATTGCCTAAAGGGTTTGAGCAAAATCTGTCTGGCTGCATGAGTTGAAGTTTGTTTGATATAACCCTAAAACAAATTTGCCTGCATGGGGCTACTGTCAGTAATGCTTGGTGTTGCTTGTTGCTCCTGAGCCACCAATTGTAGAACATCTAGCTTGTTGCTCAGAGTTGCTATTTTTACCATAGTGTTAGCAGAGAGTTTTGAAGTATACTGACTGGTGAAGATGGCAATCTCTGACACCTTTTTTTTTTTTTCTTCTTTTTTTTTTACCTTCATAGCAATTTACATCTAATAGTCCTTCTGGCTCCTATGTTAGCAGGGACATAGTGTATAAACTCTTTGGGACAAGCAGTGGGGCTTGTTTGGGTTTGTAGCAGTCACATTGTGATTGGAGAAAAACTGTTGGTGTGGGTAAACCTTCTTGCCATAGAAATCCTGCCTAGGAATCACACAGAGAAATGACTTTGCATGAATAGCTCAAAAATGCTGGAAAAGTATTAGATTGGGATGATTTAGTGCAGTCAAACTGTATCTTGTCTTTCTCTAATTTATGTAAAGCAGTTTTATCTGTCGGGGGGGGTGGTGCATGTGTTCTTTTCTTTTTAAAGTTCCAGAAATCTACATGGGAGATCTTAAAATTGGATGAGTACTGTGTGAAGGCACTTCTGAGTTAAGATGTAACCTGAAGCATAAGAAAAACGTTTTCTTAACTTGTTGTAGTAAATTATATTTGAACCAGTGTTGCATGTCATTAAGTACATGGTGAATCACATCTGACAGATGTGCCAAAAAGAGTCTGAGATAATGTGACCAAAATGTCATGCAGTAATGATATTCACATAAGAGAGTAATTTCCTGGAATATAATCCTCAGGGATTGTAAAATTAAATTTGAAAATGCAAGCCCATTTCTATCTTGCCCCTTGTAAAGTAAAACCACTGGAAATTGTTAACTCCTTGGTGGTTCTTACAGCAGCTTGTGAAGATGAAACTTCTTGTTGGGTCTCTTTTCCTACCCTGGCTTTTCATGCCAAGGACAAAGTGAATCCCTGCACCATCCATTGTAGCACACACTTGCACTGCACGTGATAGAGGTTCCCCATAGAGATATGGATGTTTTCTGCTTTGTTCTCCAGATCTGCCAGATGTTTTTCAAGTATTCAGGTTTCCTCAAACAGTGACCATTTTGGGTAATACCACTACTGCATATCAATGGGCAGAAAGAGTCTGGACTTGTTTTGAGTTTATTTAGAATATGTGCAGCTAGAAGGCATTGCATATAGTTAAGTGTGTAGGGAACTGGTGCTGGCACTAATGGTGGTGTTCTCCAGGGATCTCTTACACCTTTAGAGAATGTATCATCTAATTATGGCAACCTATCCTAAAACTGTGGTAATTAAACTCAAGAGACTACTGAGGTTATAGGGTATGGTTTTCTGAGTTAACTTCCAAACCTGTTTCTAATCTGTCTTAAACATTGACTTCAGCTTCTAACTAATCTTCTTTAACTTCCACTGTGTTAGTCAAGCAGCTAACTGGGAACTCTTGCAGGCTCCAGTTAGTTTGCACAGTCCTTATTGAATTAGACTGGAAAAGCACTGTGGAATTTGAAAGAAAAGCAGAATGTGGAATTGTGATCTTTCCTTTTTATGTAGACTTTTTGAAGGAGGAAGACTGTGGTGTCTATCTGTGTGAATCATCAAATGACTAACAAAAATACAGGGAAAATGTGTTTTATCATTGCTGCCTTGACCAGGAGTTGAGATGGGCAGGCCTGAAGGTTGTGCTAAAAACTGAGCAGGAGTGAGGGTCGTTGCATTCCTGTGCATGGGAGAAGAAAGCCTGGAGTCCCTGACCAAGGGCTCTGCTGGCAAAGGTGAGCTGCCCCTGTGGGCAAGCAGCAAGGCTGCCCTGTTGGCCATTTGAGGTAAACTCAGAAGGGCTTCAGGGCAAAGTTGTTTCTTCTCCATTCTCCTCTTCCCTTCATCTCCAAGCCCTTGTAGCCCTTTGTTGCTGATGATGTTTTCTCTTCTAAGCAACCCCAAAATCAGTAGAGGTGCAACCCAACACCTGCTGTTTTCATCATCTGCCTACAAATCACTCTTCCCCTCAGGAAAACCCAACACAATATCCATGTGCACACACACAAAACAAACTTAACAGTCCCACCAGGATAAATGCTGTATTAAAATCACACATGTAACATCATCAGAGCTCTGGTTTAAGCAGGGCAGATGGAAAATGCCCTGCTGACCTAATGCCCATTAAAAAAAATTTCTGTACCTAGTGTCAATGGGCTGCTTTCTTCTTTCCCTTTCTTTTCTTATCATTTCTCTGCTTTCTCTTCAGAAGTTGTTCAGTGCTGCATTAAAGAGATTACAGGTTCTTTTCATCTTACCTCTTTTTTTCTCTCAATTTTACTTCTTCCCAGCAAGCCTCAGGGGTTTTTTGGTTTGGTTTTTTTTTTTTTTTTTTTTTTTTTTTTTTTTTTTTTTTTTTTAAAGCAATTGATTTATAGCTCTCCTACCTGCTGGGAAAGATTGACCTGCTACTGAGCAGCTTCAGACAGCCCTTGTTATGAGTCACTTGGGACTCAAAACAAGCAGAGGGCCTGGTTGAAAGGTGTTTCTTTCCTGATGCTATTTGCACTCTAAGGAAACAGTGATGGCATGTGCTGGTTTTATGTAGCTTGATACACATTGTGTGTATGTGCATCTTGAAATGGGGCTGTCCAAGGAGGAAAGGCTTTTTTGTTGGTTTTTTTTGGTGGGGTTTTTGTTTTTTTTCTTTTTTCCTTTCCACCAACAGCCTCTTGATTACTCCAAATCTGAATGAAATCTGAGAGCGCTTGTTTTCTTTACTCTTTCTCTCATACTGTGCTTTTGGTGAATTTTTGCTGTGCAGTTTTGTTTTCACAAGTTTCAGGCTGTGCTTTGTTTCCTCTGGAACATGAGGTGTGGATTCCACCTAGAAACATTTCAGTGGGTCATACAATTTGTGGTTCTCTTCCTTTGCTGCCCTGGTCTCTGTGTGCATGTCTGTGGCAGGGGACATGAGGAGAGCAGCAATGCTCAGCCACCATGCAAGAAGTGATCAAGGAAGGATGCCTTTCACCTCACTTCTGTTTAGTGCTAACTTGATGGACCATGGAGGCATTTTTATTATTCAGTATCTAAAGCCTGAAAATATTTCAGGGCAGTCTGGACAGGATTGCCTTTTTTTTTCTCTCCAGTTCCTATCATCTTGATACCTACACTAAATTGTTTCTCCTTCAAAGGAACAAACCTGACTTGCCAAGATGGTTGTTCTTCATCCTTTCTAAAGGATGAATCAGCCAGCACTGAATTTCCTCAGACACATCTGCTTTCACGTGTTGGTCTGAAAACACTGACCTCAGCAGCTGGGCTGATTTATTCCACCAAAGGAGGAAAAGCTGTCTGTTCTTGTTTGAATTCAGTTTTAAAATAATAAGATCTAGAATTAAAAGCAAATTGTGAGGAAAAAAATAGACTCTTTTAAAATATACTTTCTTATACCTAATATTAAGGCTATTTTCTCACTTGCTCATGCAACAGCTAAGGCCAAGTTCCATGGACGTTGCCCTTGAAGTCCTTTAGTTAGTGTCACCTTTCATCATTAGGGAACAGCCAGAGATGCCACGTTTGAACCTTGGTGAGTGACAAAAGAGACCAGTAAAGATTTATACACTGGCCCTGCTCTGAAGATGAATCAAACGTGGGGTGACCCATCCTGTCTCGTTTCTCCTGCCCCTTCTTGTCTGGGGATGGTTTGGATGCAATTAAGTGATGTGAACTGCCAGTATTTGGAGAGGGGGGGTTTGGGAGCCCATTTCAGCAGCCAGATCCAATTTCTCAGCAGTGTTGTGTACAATTGGGCTGTGTTTCATCATATTTGCTTTATTAAAGTAAGTGTTACAAGAGGACTGCTCAGTGACTGAGTGAGGATTTTCCATTGCAGGTTCTGCAGTCTTTTCCTGCTTCCTGGCTCTCTTTCATCTTCTTGCAGCACTGCACATGGGATAACTTTGCTTTAGAAATGATATTTTTTTTCAAAAAGGCAACAGAGGCCCATGGCCTGCATGAGCAGGATGGTATTTTAAGGATTTCTTGTTTGTTCCCTTTTTCTCTCCTCTCATTTTTACCCTTTAATTTACTGTTGTGAGTCCACAGGACATACCAGGGAAATAGAATTAATTGGGTCATTTTGGGCCAAATTCCCCTCCAAGCCCAAAGCATCCCTTCTCTTCAGAGACTGCCTCTCTGGAGCATTTCTAGAGACTACATAAGCCAGGAACTGTGTGAACAGTCTCTCGTTTCTTCTGACTAAGCTGCCTTCACTCAGTGAGTGTTTTTGTAAGGGTAGAGAAGATAAAAGGTGTTGGAGAAGCAGATCACTTCCTCAAGGCAAAGAAATCATGAAGTGAAGAGGAACTTTGGGGAGAAAAGACAAATGTAATTTAATAATTAAATTTTTTTCTTGGGCTCCTTTTTAAGGTGAGAAGCATGAAGTAAATCTTGACCTAGTTCCCTGAATATCACAAAAGTCTTGAGGTAGAAAGTGCTTCAGGAAATGTTTATGGGTGAGTGTTTCCCTGCCAGATGGCAGCTGGTCTGCTGGAAATGAAGCTCTCCACATAAGTGTCTGCTTTGTCAATACTTTTTTTGGGAAAGAGGTCTGAAACCCAGGCTAGATATGAGAGGTCATGGCTGATGAATGCTCCTCTGAGATCTGGCTTTAAATCTCTGCCATCTCCAGCCTTACTGATAGCACTATTGTTTGTCCCCTTCCCTGCTTCTTATTTGTATTTTGGGGTCAGGTGACTTCAAATAATAGCATCAGCTCTTGCTGTGGAACGTGGTTTTTTCTAAACTTCAGAAACTGCTGTGTAATTAAATTTTCACATAAAGCTTCAGGAGAAATAACCCATGACCACTCTAGTCTGGGTTGTCACAGTGCTTAAGGCATCCTTGCAGGTGATGAGACAGGGAGGGAGCACTTCTGAGATGAGGTGGAGGGGAGGAGGTCCTGGGGAGCTGGCTTCTGGGGCAGTTTTGGATTGCCTGTAGTTACACAAGAGGTCTGGCTCCATGGCTAACTTGAGGACTAGCCAAAGACAAGATCTTAGCTCCCACATGTGTGGGGATGCTGAATTGCTAAAGTTCATCAAAGAGCATGGGCAGGGGAATGTTTAGAAAGAAAATGTGTAGTTGCAGAGACAAGCTTGAGAGCCTTGCTGGTGTCCAGTTGGTCATAGCAGAAGATCGGGGAGCTTGTGGGTGCCCTGCCCTCCACAGTGGCCAGGCTGCCCACAGCAGTGGCAGGTCTGTCTGTCCTCCACAAGATGCCCTCTGTCACCATCCTGCTGTTGCACATGGAGACCATCTTGAGAGCATGGCCTACTTGCCTTAATTCCACTCCCTTCTGGTGTGGAGAATGATTTGGGGACTACAAATGTAACATTTCATGCTGTTTAGGAAACAAAATGCATTCATTGGGCTTTACAAAGCAAGCAAACCAACCAACCTGCAGATGACCAAGCAGCTGGTTAACAGCTGGAGCTGAGGCATTGTTTCAGCAGTGAGGCTGTGGAAGTGCTGCCCTTCCCCAGTGAATTTGGTTCCCAAGGGTGACAGGATGGCAGTGACAGCCAGAGCTTTGCAGCAGGCTCTCTCCCTGCCCTCCTTTTCTGTGCAGCGAAGTCTGTGGAGAGAAGCACGCTTGGTGCTGGTGGGTTGCCATGGAAAGAACTGCCACGTTGTACAGAGTTCATAGTGGAGTGTTTGGTGGCTGTTTCCTTTCAACAAAAGAATTTTCATAAGCATTATAAAACAAGGTGACCATCTAAATTAACACAAGCTGGTCACAGAATCAGTGTCTCTTGAAATTATATCATTAAGGGTTTTTTTTCCCTTGCAAGGAGCACACATGTGTTTAGGCAAAGAAATACTGAATATTAGTACATATAATATTATATACTTATATATAAGTATATATAATTGGATTTTGATGACTGGATGTTTGGAGCCTGTTTTGCAGCTCTGAGGAGAGAGCAGGAAGGAGGAGGGTTTACTAGAGATGGTGGGGGTGAGCATAAGCCCTGGGCACACTGCTGCAAGCCTGGTCCTGGCATTGCAGAGGCAGGAGGAGAAGAAACCAAAAACAATGGTTTTAAAAAATGGTTAAAAAAAAAATTTAAACCAATACCCTTCAGTGATAAACTGTTTTATGGAGCAGTTCTCCTCCTTTTCTGCATTTCTCAAGTATTGCTCAAGCATCATTGTTACAGTTTCTTCATCTGGAGGAGCTCTGAAGTAGCCCTAGGGGAAATCCAAGCACCAGGGAGACAGAGAGGCTGATGCCTGCACTGACTCCAGCTCTGAGCCAGAGCTGGGAATAGTGAGTTATGCTGGGATTAAAATGTATGGGAGGAGGCAACTGCCAAGTACTCTGTCACACTTAGTTGTTCTGATGGCAAACCCCCTTCCACTGGTTAGAAATAAATGAATGGGAAGTTTAGCCAGTTCTTCACTTGTTGTTTTCCTTGGCATTTTATTCCTCAAGATAGTAATAATTTCTCCATGTGAAACATGGTTCCTTTTGTGGGTTGGGATTGTAAGGGGTGTTCCAGAGGTGTTTTGTGCCAAAGTATCCAGGCTATGGATTGTCCAGATCAGACTCAGTAATGGAAGTAGGAACTGGTTTGATCAGTATCACTTGATGTTTAGAATGAGAAATAGAAGAAACAAAACATGTCCTTCTTTGTATCATGTGCTGTAGAAGTCTCCAAAGGCATGGATTGTGCTAATCTCATTGTATTTACAGCTGTGTCAATTCCTACTATTTTTTAATACGTATCAGGTCTTACTTCCAAAGATTCTTTTCATTCTCTTTCACTGTATATTTCTAGAAGAATCCTGTTCTTTTGAATTGGGATATTAAATAGTGTGTGAATGATTCAGCAATTGTTTCCTCTTTGTATTTCTGGAGTGAAATGAAAATGCAGAGACATTTGCATCCTACTAAATCCCACTTTTTTCCAGCAGCAGTGTTGGGGCGTGCTCATCCTCTGTCTCCTGCATCCCATGTTGGCATCCTTTCCCAGAGCTCCAAGGTGCTGGCAGCTCCTGCCCTGGTCTGGGGACTCTCATTTCAAGGGCCAGTTGAGGGAAATGGGGGACAGGCTGGATTCAGAACTGCTGCATTGAAAAAAAAAAAAAAGTTATGTATACATGCACACACAGGCTGGCAGATCAAACACAAACAGAGAAATGTTGCACAAAGGAATCACATATTATTAGATGAGATCAGATCAGTCTGCCAAGTTTCTGGCCTCTTGAAGACAAGAATATACCTGGAAGTTGGAGACCCTTATATTCAGGTGGTCTTGCAGTATCTAGGTGGAAGAAGTTGTGCAGAGAGCCTGAGGGCAGAGCTCTGGCACTCACTCAGACTCATCCTTGCAGCAAGTCTGGGTAGAGGTCACCAGAATTAAAGGCTCCCAAAAGCAGCGACTGCTCTGGTCTCCACTGGCAGCAGCACTTGGAATGGGAAGGAGGATCTCCTGCCGGGGAGGGGGCCAGTGTTTGTGCTTGTGGGCTGCAGTCTGTTGGGGGGTGTTTCTAGCCCAGCTCTGTGTGACAAGGGGGAAGGATTGCATTGTGTGCTCAACTTCTGGCACGGACAAAGGTCCTTTGTGGCCGTGCCAAATTCTCCAGGCAGCAAAGCTGTTCTGTGCACAGAGGGCAGTGGCTCTGCCCTGTGACAAACTGCAGCAGCCACGGGTGCTGCAGGGAGGAAGAGGAAGCTCGTTTGATCCCGTGATCTCCAGGGGAAAATGGCGTTTGTGTGCCTGCCTGGTAGATGCCTATAGGGACACTTAAACTGTTCATACCCACCTGAAACCTCAGCATCCTGTGTGGCAAGACAGGCCTTTCCCTCATAAGTAAGCACAGTTTTGAAAGGCTTTCTAACTCTGGGGTTTTTGTTTGGCTTTTGGGGGGGGTTAATTAGAAATTATATTTGTGGTCAGGGATTTTCCTAAGGAAAATAAATATTTGATTTGTTGGACAACTGAAGAAATTGGAATAGTGTCACTTGGTGAAAAACTTCAAACAGCTTTTCATTTCACACTTCATAGGGTATAGACATCTGGAACATCAGTGATGCTTCAGGTGGTTTCTGATGGCAGACAGGAGTTGGTGTCTTGGTCTTGTATTGGATGCCTCAAATGCCCACTAAACTGAGGAAAGTTATGTAATCTGCAGTGAAGGGAAAGCATGCAAATATTTCAAAAGGATCTTGCTGGACTTGCTGTTTATTGTCTCTCAGCCTCTTCTGTGCAACATGTGGTAGGTTCTCTGTCACACGGTTTATAAGGTTACACTAAAACAAAGTGGTTTGTATGTATGTGAGGACTGGGTGCTAGCTAAGAGGAGAAATAATTAAATACACCTTGAAAACAAAGTGCTGAGATAAAACTTGAAGGTAATAAGGGGAAAACTATGTGTTGGGATGATCTGAGTGGGAATTACAAGAGATGAAGTACAGCAGATGTAGTAAAACAACTTGAACAAGCACAGGCACAGCACGTGATTAAAATGACAGAAAGCAGTGAAACTAAGCATCTTTTAGATGGTCACTTTTTCAGCATTTGACCTCAGAGCTGAGGAACTGACCAAGGAATAATGTGATGCATGCTAGGAATGCTCAGCTTATATCACCAACAAACAGGAAAAAAGTATACTCTTGACTGCAAACAGTGTGGGTCAACTCATCCAGGGCCTCCAGAAAAAGAGAAGGGAACAAGTGTTGATGGTACCCACAGACTTTGTGTGAGATGGGATTGTCGTGAGAAGATCTCCATCACATGGAAACCCTCTATAAGATACTTGTTTTTCCAGAATTTTGGCAAAAAGTGGAAAGGGGAAGAGTTCTTGAACTGTAGGATTCAAGCAAAGGAAGACCAGGAGGAATTTGTGTGGTTTGCTAGTGATATGCTTTGCTGCAGAGAAAGGTAACTTTTATTTTGTGTAAGGGGGAGGTTTAGCAAGCTCAGCAGAGAAGCTTCTCTCTTGTATATGTGCACCTGGCCCAATGAGTGATTTCTGAGAGAAGGCAGAAGAGTTCAGACCTTTTATCTTTAGACTTTTGCTTCCTCCCATGAACCTCCTGGTGAAAGCTGTGGTGGTTTTGTGACTTTGGTGCTTTTTTCATGGGACCTAATCTAAGAGTACCAGCCACTTTCACAGGGGCTCTTAAATGTTTTCCACTTGTGAGCTGGGAGGGTAACCTGAATTTACTGGAGATTGGAGCAGTAACCAAAAACCTCTATACAGTTTCCAGCCCTGCTGAAGACCTCAGGTAAGGCATGATTTTTGCATTCTGATACCCAGTTTTGGTGGCAGCAAGCTGTAAATAGACTTGGCCATTTAGCAAAGCCTCTGCCATGCTCTCTTCATGCCTTAATTGCCCATTTGAGCAATGGGAATAATAGCAGTGCCTTAACTCACAAGCCTGCTGTGAGGATAGGTATCTTAATAGCTGTAAAGACTCCAAATACTGGACCAGTGGGATCCTCTGATCACCACAGGTCATTAACTATCTAAGGCAGACTCCTACATGAGGGGAAAGGACCTAAAAAAGTCACTTGTTTTACATGATGGGTGGAAGCCATGTCACTGCTTTTGGAGAAGAAAAGCCTCTAAATGTGGAGCTTAGGTTTTTCACAGTCTGATACAAGGCCACTTTTAAAATAGCCTTTTCTTTAAGCAAGTAGAGCACAACAAAAGGTGATGTAAAATACGACAAGATGAGAATGAGTGAAAATTTACAGCAAGATACTTGCAGTGCCCCTCAGCTGAACCAAATCTGCTCATCACCAGGAAGCTGAGGAGATCAGACTGATGCAAAGCACTGCCTATGCAATTCTCCCAAGCATCTCATTCCTCTTAACCAGCAGCAGCCAACTTTCCCACATGCTGCTTTTTGTCTCTGTCTTGGCTAAGAGATTGGGGTCTGGCTATAGTAGTGAAAAAGTAAAGTCAGGTTTGAGAAAGGAGATGTCTTTTCCTAGCAGTATTGGAGTTCATCTGTATCACAGGAGTCTCCTAACAGGGCAGGTCACTGAACTGTGTGTGATTTAGGCCAACAGCTGACTCTTTGTGTGCTGAAAATTGGAGCTGCCCTGAAGTGCCTTGGACATCAGATTTGTTCGGTATCCCTGGCTGGGTTTGGAGATCACTGGGTGTTCAGGTCCTGTGAAAAGTCGTGTGGCAGTTTCCAGGAGTGGTCTTGTTTTGAAAGAGGTGTGTCTAAATTCCTGCTTATGGAAGTGTTGAGGTGAAACGTTTCCATTTACATTGCTGTGCAGGTATTCAGTGTGTGGGCTTCAAGACACATCTTTGTACCCCAAACCCAGCTTTTGGGCTTCTTCCTTCAGTAGCATCTGGTACTGTAGCTCAAGAGTTTCCATTCAGGAAATTGGTATTTTTGGTTGTTACAGTTTATAAGCCAGATCTGATGTTTTAAAGGGCAAAATTTACTGTATACTGAAACCTTTCCCAGTAGTGCAAAGGTTCAGACTGTGTAAGCAGTGTCAGTCAAGACAACTTGAAGCAATAGCTGTTGAGTTCACCAATGTGTAGGCAATTGGATAGAGCAGTGGGGACAGGAGAGAACAGCAGTGCCTGTGGGCCACAGGTACAACCATCCTGTGGGAGCAGACATGGTGCTGCTCTGCTTGTAGTGTGTTATCCTCCAGTCTGTGCTCTCATTGGGGAACATGGAGATACACAGGGAAGCTGTTGGGGAGGGAGGAAAGAGGTGCAGTGATTCATCAGCTGTACAGCTCACAAACCATCTGCGTTGTTCTAATACAGCGTGAATGAGTCAAATGGGGAGCTGTGCAGCTATAGACACGTAGGTTACTAATGTTTTCTGTTCATTATTGAGCTCCTTCCTCTCTCTTGGGAGTTCCAGAGACTCTTTCAGAACTGCAGTTGTGGTGAATGAGGCTGATGGAGAGGCTGCTTCCCATACTGGACAAATAGAGCTGGCCCAAACCTCCCATAGCTGTGTGTACTGCTTGTCTCGTTCAGACATGACATGCTGGTGACAGAAGTTTCTTCTCTTTTCTTTCTTCTCTTAAAAAAAAAAAACAAATCTAAACACTTCTTAGAAGTGTCACCAAAGCAGTCTTGTGGCCTTAGCCTTCTCTTCTTCCCCTCCATCAGGTCCTCTGGCACTTTCCCATTTCCTGCTGTGGTGTGTGCCAGGTATGTGTTAGAGCCAAGGCATGTAAAGCCTCTAGGGGCTAATTCTTGAGAAGTGAAAGCTCTTGGGGTTTATTTTTTTTACTTTTTGAGCTCATTTCTACCTTGCAGCCTTGTAAGAGGGACACCTAGAATCTGCATGTGATTTTTGTTTTCCCCTTTGCAATTCACCTGCAAAAGTGTTTGAGTGCCTTGATAATTTTATTTGGAAAAAGCTGATACTCAACTGACTAAAGGCAGGGTGCTGTGGTTCCCAGAGCAGAATTTGAGAAGGGAGACAAGTAGTGTAAGGAGGACTAAATCAGAAAAACTTCTGCTCTGTTGCTTAAGTTTTGTAAGCAAAGTAAAAAAAAAAAAAAAAATCTAATGTCTTGGTTCTGTCACAGCTCGTGTTCTTTCTGCTTTGGAAGAATTTAACTTAGTGTCTTTATAACAATAAAAAAATACATGATAAAAAATACATGATCATATATAAAATATCTAGTTACATTGGAAATGTTGTGTACAGCTGTTCCTTGTCTAAGTGGCAGTGTTATGAATGATAGATGACATGAAGAGAAAGCGGACCAGATGTTGCTGTTAAGATATTTGATCTAAACAAATAAGAAATGATTACTGAAAACTGTTCTAAGCAAAGAATACTTATTTACACCTTTTCCTAGGAAAAAATATTGCTCTTTAAAGTGTATTTAAAAAGGAGTTCAGCTGAACATTAACACGATAAACCGTATTTTTTTCTGCATAAAATAAAAGACTGATACATCCAGAATTTAACTGACTAAGCTGAAGGTAGTGTCTACAGATAATTTTTACTTTGTGTCTGAGTCTCTTGTCTTCCTATGACATGATGCTGGATGAAAACTCAATATGAAAAATTGTTTCTATCCAGTGACTTTAATTTAGTCCAATGATGAGCACTCAAGGAGTTGCACAGACAAGTAATTAAACTTATTAGAATGAATGTTTTTTATAGCTTTTCTATTTCTCTCGTAAGAAGTCTGTTGGTCTTTCTCTCTTCTGAACATGCAAGTACCCACCCTAGGAGTAAACACTAAACACACCACTGATTAAAGAAGATAATTTTGACTGGGTATATGACTATTATTTTGAAGCTTGCTGCCCGTGGAAGCCACCAGTGGAGGGTGTTGGACAGAGGATCAGCCCCTCTGAGTGTTGAGAACACTTGCTGATGTTGAGAACATTTGTATCTGACTGTACCTTGCATGGGTTGTTTGTGCATCACCTTGCTGGGAGGAGCTCAGTTTGTATTGCTCCTTCCCACAGGAGAGAGCAAGGCTTCAGCAGGGCATCCACTCTCACCTTGTGGGTTCTGAGTGCACACCCAGGTGCTGCTGGGGTTTGGCGTCCTTTTGTGTCCCTGAGCACCTGTGGCTCCAGAGCAGGGCACCAGCCAAGGCACATTCCTGCACGACATGAAGCACACACTACAAAGAAAAAAAGCTTTTCCCAGATTGTACCAACTTCACAAACCAGTGGGAGCTGCAGGGATTGCAGTTACCCACATTTCCCATTTCGTCTGCAAGCAGTGGGTTGCCAGCCCTTTTTCTGGAGGAGAAAATACTGCCTGGGAAGCAAGGAAACCTGGATTTTGTCCCCACCTTGGCACCCCAGTGCTCTCCCTCCTGCTCTGGTGTGTGCCCTCCTGGAGAAGGATCATCTCCTGCCTTCACTGATTTTAAGGCCACTGTTTTAGGTGGAATAAGTGACTTGCTACAATATAAGTATTTTTTCAGGGCGTGAACCAGTTTGTAAAGTGCAGTTTCTAATCACAAGTACATTTTTTTCAGGAAGCAAAAAAGCTAGTCAGGCCTAATCGAGTTTTTAGCAACTGAATTAAGCCTACATTTAAAAGAAGGGGGAAAAAAAGTACAAGCCAGTGATTGCAGATTGGTACTTATAATAGAAAATTCACAGCACGCAATGTTCAACCTCCCCTTCTCTGGGAAGGGCTTGGCCTCTTGATCATACCACCATTTTCCCCACATCTTTGGCTTAGCAGCAGCTTGAAGGAGAACATTTTAGTTCAAAAGAACAGCCTGTTAGCAGTGTACTCTGAAATAAGCCTATTGCATGGTGCTGCCACACAACCATTCTGGTGAAGCCTACAAAGGGGTTTTTTTTTCCCTCAAAATACTTGTGTTTTTCAGAGTAAGTTTTTCTCTCTCTACGCAGTGGTCACATCACAGCTGAGCTGTTAATGTTAAGAGGCAGTTTTCATGTGGTTCATTTTATCATGCAGTTCTCCAGGATTTTCTACAGTTGTTGGTGCTTTTTAAAAACTCTTTCATTCTACCCTCAGCCCACCAAACCTTCTGATTCTTGTTTTATCTTCGTGTTTTTACAGTCTCTGTGACTCTGCTGTAGGGGAAAGCAGGGCAGAGGTGGGATGTGTGCACTGGGTTGTGTTCATGTGTTGACATCCAATTTCACAGGATGTGTTGCTGGGGAAGTCAGGAGTTGCAGAGGCAGTTTGGTTTGCTGATCACCTTTGAAAGGTGTGACCCTCTGATCCTTAAAAGAAAGAAAAATTATCAATTGCTGCTTTCCTGTAGAAAAATATTTATGGTCCTGGCATCCTGTTATAGACATCTGTGTGGGAACTTTTTTATAATTAGAAATGTCTACACCAACATATGCAAACTTTCAATTTTATTTTTTCATGTCTGCAAAAATTATTGCTATAACAATCTGTACACCACCCCTTTAATTGGAAGTTATTCAGCTTACAGAAAACTGCAGAGGTGTTGGAGCTCTGTGCTGGTCTGACTTAAATGCTGTTTTAGAAGCTCTACCCTAGTTCACAAACCCTGCCTTTCTGTGTGGATTTTTTGTTGGGTTTTTTTTTTGTTTGTTTTGTTTTGTTTTGTTTTGGTTTTTTTGTAAATTGTTACAGTCCCAATCTATCATGCAGGAATTGTGTGCCCTGGTTTGCTTCTGCTTATTCTTCTGTATGTAATTAAGCGATGTTTTTAAGTGCTGTATCACAGAGGAGAGCAACAGCATGTTTTTTGCTGTGCTAGCTGATGTGCTTTTTGATACTACTGTTGCAGCTGCATGCTGAAAACAGTTGTAAGGAAGGAAGAACATCACCCTAGGCACGTTCCTTTTTTTTTGCACCGTGAAATGTCTATCTCCCCTCTCATCCTTGTATTTGTAGGAGAAAAATGTTACTGCAACTCTAATGAATTTGAGTTCAGTGTCTGATGGGGAAACAGGATGACAGCTCTGCCCTGTGCTGCTTGTGTTTGCACTGCTGCAGCCTTCATGGACAAAGAGTAGGTGGTCAAGGGGGGCTTATGATGCTGCAAAGTAATACCAGTTAATTTCTGCTCTGCTCTGAACTTGAGCATGACTTCATGGCAGCCACACAGGCTGGAGTTGAGGGTTAGAATCTGACATGCTCAGAGGAATACAGTATTTGCATCCTGGGGAAGCCAGGGACCCACAGGCTTGCAAGGGTATGAGATGGCTGAAGATATCCAGGAATGAGCAGAGTCACTGAGGTCCATCACGGTGTGGCCACATGTCCTGGAAGGGGTGGCAAATTCTTCAGCTCAGGAAAAAGGGTGGTGCAGGTGGTGTCTGCTTTAAAAGCAACCTGGAGTGTTTGCAAGGTGGTGTTTGCAGGGCCTGGCTGGTGTCCCAGGGCAGAGCATGGCACCTGTGGTGAGGTTTGCTGAGATCCACTTACTGTGAGATAAAGTGGGATGGTGTTCCAAAGGCACCCAGGGACTGAACTATTTGTGCCCAACAAGTGTTTGCTAGTGAGCTCTGTGCTGTGTTCCTCCTGTTACTTCTGCTGTGTCCTCAAGCTGGGGAAGGGGTGTGGGAAAGCTGTAAGGAGGAGTTCTTACCTCTGTGATATTAAATGCCATGCTCAGACAAGGGGAGTGTGGGTGTAAATTACAAGGGTGTAATTTGCTGTTGCTTGTCCTGTGTAGCAGAGGACGCTTGTTTGTGGAGACTGAGCTCCTAAGCAGCAAAGCAATAAAATGTTTCCACCCTCTTCAAATACCAGCCAGCCCTTGCAAATGAACGCTGCTGTATATTTGTGTGCTTATTTGCAGTTATCCTCATGCTGGTGGTTTTCCCACTGTTCATTTTCAAATGAGGCCAGGTGCTGGGAGCTCTCTGCTAGTACAGGGCAGAGCAAACAATGCAGCAAGATGAAAAAGTAAAGAAAGATTTTACTGGCAAATTACACAAGTGTCCCTAAAGTGTTTGGGTTTTTTATGTTTGTTTATTTTTAAAAGTAAGGTTTATCTGTGAAAAGTAAAGATCTGTTTGCACTGCCTGGGAGGTTCAACCTCTTTTAGCCTTTGTTTACTTTATTCCAGCCCTTGGCTGAAAGCAAGATGCAGCACAAAGCAGTGATATTTCTGATGTGCTTTTTCCTTTCTGCTAAAATTAGTTTTCCATGCTTTTTAATTAGACATACCTTCAAATTTGGTTGTCTTTAGACAGCCTTTTCCACCTGCCCTACCATTTCCCCAGCCACAGCTTGCAGAGTTTTCAATGATGCTTTGTGCAACTGAGCTGTGTCCAGGTGCCATGGAAAATTCCTGCTCTGCCACTACCTTGGAGGAGCCTTTGGGAAGAACAGTGCAGAAAAGGAGTTCAGTTTCTACCCAAATATTTGCCTTTTGTTGTGGTGGAAGTAGGGTGTAAAATTTATCTATGTGCACAGAGTAAAGATGGGAGAGAGTGAAAAGATTTCAATATTCAGTAAGAGAAACCTTTTGGATTTGTTTTTATCGTCCCTTAGCTTGAGCTGTACAGTAACCTTATGCTGATAGAAGGTGGCCTTGCTACACAGGCAAGTGTTTTCCAGTGCCAGCCAGGCCTAAAAACATGTTTTATTTTTCCTGTGGGATTCTCTGCAGTTTCCCCACTCTGGGGCCAGGTGACCAGATAGGAAATCTGGCATTTCCTCAGTCATGCACAGAGTTGCCATTAAGATCCCACTTTATTCTCTTGTCAGATGCTCTGTAGCTGTTTTAACAGAGGTTCAATTGATCAGAGAACTGTGGCTTGATCATTTCATTATTTAAACAAATTTCAGGAATTAAATGAAGACAAGTTAGAGCTCACTCCTAAGTGCCGTGACACACTTTTGGGGAGATAAGTTTAAAAGAAGGCATTGCTTCTGACTTGTGTGCCCCTGTCCTGGATGGCTTTGCTGAAGCAAAGCAAATCAAAAGTTTTTGTTCCTGCACACAGGTTCTCTATGGCTTGGTTTAAACCTCATCCACAATGACAGATTCTGCTTGGAGCCAAGCACTTTTGTTTTTCACCTGGTTGCCTTTTGCAGCTTTGTGCATTTCCTCATTTAAAAAGAAAATTCCAAAAATTAGTTTTTTGGGGTTTTTTTTGTTTGGTTGGTTTTTTTTTTTGTTTTGGGTTTTTTTTTTTTTTTTTTCCTTTCAACCCCCTGCAGTATGGGCAGACAAGCAAGAGCTGTTGGCAGGTGAGCTGTAGGGATGAGGACTGCCTTCCCTCCCCATGCCCAGTGAGTACACAGTGAGCTCACAAGGCAGCTGCTGACTGCACCCCTGCACCTCACTCCTCTGGGCACTCCACA
Organism: Buphagus erythrorhynchus; assembly: GCA_013400855.1. NCBI lineage: Eukaryota > Metazoa > Chordata > Aves > Passeriformes > Sturnidae > Buphagus > Buphagus erythrorhynchus. The sequence goes on from VZTT01052537.1 coordinate 118,545, forward strand.
GTGGCAGCAGCCCAAAAAAAGAGGTTCTTTGTCCATGGTCCTTATAACAAAATATAAGGGGAACAGGGCCAGCTTTAGGGATAGAAGTTGGCCTGACCATGGTGCAGCCCTGCATTGAATATCAGATGTGGATTTTGCCCCTGGAAGGAATGCATGTGCTGTGGACAGGGCTCAGGTGATAAAGTGCAGCTCAGGTTCCCATCAGGATGTGCAGATTGCTAAGCCATTGCCTTGGAGGAGCTGAAGTGGCACCACTTATCAGTTTTGTCAGGAGCAACACCGCATATTTAAAGCTGTCTGCTGGGGCTTTGATCTTTTGGCAAGTGGCTCATGTTTGCAAGCTGTGAGATGCTCTTGATGCTTTCTCTAATATTCTGGGATGAGTTGTGGCAATCCCTGGAAATGTACATGAAGCACCTCCCAAGGATATGTTTGGAGGGGAGGGGGGATCCAATCTTCTTTTGGAACTTTCTATTGCTTTGTCCCACATGACATCCTTACTGGGGTCCTGGAGGAGCTACTGCTTGGAGATGCCAATAAACTCTCCTTGCTCAGGTAAGTGTTGAGCTTCTCCTCCTCCCCATTGCCCAGGGTGTGGGTCGAAGGGACAAAGATAGTCTGTAGGTAGTTATGAGTGCCTAAGACTACCCATCTTAGATTAAAAGTCATTTGTTTCTTTCATTGACCTCTAAAAAGAAGCATTTGACTTGTGCAAATTCTGTGGTGCATCATGATTCTCATGTGGCAGAAAAAAAACTACTCAAAGTGTAGGGTTAGAAAGCCAACAATTAGACATGCAGAAAACCACTCTGTGGAAGATGGAAGAGAAGCAACAATCTATACAGTTTTCTAGAAAAACTGTAGCAGACAATTTTTCATCTTTCCACACACTTAGATATGTTTTGAAGGGATCTTGGCCCTTCCTCTGTATTGGAGCATCTTTGTTTCAGGTCAGTCCTCCTGTCCTCATAAGAGTTGGGAGTGCAGCAGGGAGTTTGCTGAGCTTCCAGAGGCTGGGGAATTCAAAACATTTAGTCTGACTTTTAAGAAACCTTTGATTGATTCAAAGCTGTAACCTAGATGTTTCTCCTTCTCCACTCTTTCTCTTCCATTGCATTCCTTTATGTTCCTAGCTTTTTCTTCCTGTGGAGGTGGGGGGAAGTTCAGTGAAATATAAATAAGCCTAGCTCTGTCTTTTGATGTCCTTTGAATTTTCTTCCTTTTGCTGATGTTGCCACATGAATTTTGCACGAGGTCATGCATTAAAGCAGGAGCAGACCATTAGGTGCAGCTGTGGCCTGGGAGGGAGAGCAAGACTCAGGAGCATCCCAGGAGCTATGGCTCAGGGACACTGACACTCATTACCCTGGCCCAGGACACTGCCTTGCACCTCCCCTCCCTCATCTAGGAAAGTCAGTATCACAAATGTTGTGGGATCTACAGGGAAGAGTGAGATAACCTGATCACCTTCACCCTGTTTCTAGCACCAGCTGGGCTTACAGAGCCCATTCTGCCCCTGTCTCTCTCTTTTGGCCTGTTTGAGCCAAATTTGATATAAGAGAAGAAGCTTCAAAGCTAATTCATTTTCTGCAAGCACATTTGAAAATAGGTGATCAGGAAGATGGGCATTGGGAAGTTGTGTGTTTGTCTCTAGCTTCAGATCCCACCTGCAGTGGGATGCAAGTCACTGATCACAGCCAAAATATCTGTGGAAGGATGATTATGAGGTGAAGTAGAAGGGGAATTTTGAAGGAATATGTGGAAACGATAGAGAATATTCAGTGTGATTCAGTTTAAGAGTCAATTGGCACAAATGTACAGAAAACCTGGTATGATTGCTTTCACTGTTCTTCTATTTGTTTGTCAATAAAAGGCAGAAGAAAAAAAAAAGGAAACAGAAAATGAAATGTTGGCTCAGAGGCAAATGCTTTGGGGAATGGTGGTGACAATGTTGGTGGTCTTAGTTTAGGGGGAAACAGCACTGGGTCATCCTGACTGAGGCAGAGCCATAAGCCTGTGGGCAGCCCCATCCCTGTTTCACAGAGCTCAGCAGATATGCTCTGTTTTTCCAGGGAAGCACCTGGAGCTTAAATGCACCCTTGAAAGTCAGCCAGATGCTCTGAGCTTCACCAAGTGTGCAGGAGCACGCCTGGGCTGTGCCAGGGCTGGGAGGTGCAGGGGTGGCAGTGGCTGTGAGCACAAAGCAGTTATGCAGAGGCATCTGCACCATGGTAAATAGTGTCTGCATTGAATCTTCTCCGTGGTGTGCTTGGTGTTTCACAGCTTCAGTTTCACAAGAGCCTTATCTGTGAAGGTGCTGTGTGGTGAATTTGCACATGGAGTGTTTCATGTAGGGGGAATTGCTCCGTGCTGGGTTTTGAGTGCATGGAGCTGGAAGCTGCCATCCTTGCTCTTATCCCCAGCTGGAGCTGCTTCCTCTGGCAGTGTATAATTTTGAGTTTCCATATGTACAGGAATGGTATGACCTGTGATGGTCAGGGCAGCAGCACTATGCTCTGGAGACCTGCAGAGAATTCCTCAGCTGCAAACACAACCAAGAGAAGCTGGGCAGCTGCTTTCACAGTTTCTCTCATGCCAAGGCTCAAGCAAGAGGAGCAGATACAGGGACAGCACTCAGGTGGTTATAAAGTGTCTGCTGGTGTTGGATGTGTCCAGACGTGACTGCAGTGATATTTTGTTTTATTTAGATCTTTCGGTTCTGGATGCAGCTTATCACTTACAATCTTCACAATAAACAAATGTGCATTTGGTTAGACATGAGATCACGGTTTGGATTGGAAATGATCTTTAAAGATCATCCAGTCTGTCCCCCCTGCAATGGGTAGGGATATCTTCCATTGAACATCTAGTTCAAATTCTCCATTTAGAACACTTCTGCAGAATTCAGTGCAAGCCTGACCCACTCTGCAAATCTCCACTTTCTGTCCTGCTTTGGTTTGTAAACACCAGTGCATCTCCCACTCAATTCCAAGAACTTCTTGGTTGTTAAATCTGAGTTTTCTGTCAAGACTGTAGCGATATTATGAAACCATAGACCATCTAATTGGGAAGAATAGCAAATTGGAATCAGTGATAAATTTTAAAAAGCATCTTGTCAAATAGGGAAGTGACTTTTTTTTTCTGTTTTTTTGATTAATGAAACTCATTTTACAACTAAATTCCTCTTTTTTTTCCTCCCTCCAGTCCTGATGAGTGCGGGTACATCCTAAAAAAGCTGGTGTAATTTTTCTTTGTGCTTGTTCTGACTGATATTTGCCTCAAAACAATTCAGATTCTTTAAAAAATACATTGTACAGAATTCTTGCACTTGGGAACTTTCAAAAGTACTTCAGTATAAACATAAAGCTTTAAAATGTTTTGGTTTGGTTTTTTTTAATTCTGTAGGGAGTGACATGCACTATTTGGGACTTTATCGGTGGGGTCATAGAAAGGGACCCTGTTTAAAAGGTATCTGATTTCTGTCAATGTTGAGGAAAAAAATGGTGTTTTAAGGAAACTTCTCTTCTGGAAAAGATTTGATAGGCCTCCACAAATCTGTTGTAGTTTCCTGCTGAGTTTCTTTGAGCTCACTTTTTCTCAAAACACAGACCTTTGGAAGTGTTGATTTGCATTAACTCTTCTTTCTGCCATTACTTTTACAACCAAGGCAGATCCTATGTCTTTATTTAGAAATCACCAGTCATTAGTAACCACAATCATTTAGTAGACATATTTACAAGGTAAGTGACAGTGGGAAGTAATTAAGTTTAATATAAATCACACTCAATTTCAAATCTGCAGGCTTCAAAATAGTAATTAATAGAATTGCAGCTTCTATAAAAAGATGTAGTATTTATAGCAGTATCTTATTTTCCTAACTAAACACACTGAGTTTAGTGGAAATTAAAATCCCCTGTCTCTTCATCTTATTTGTTCCAGTCATTTTCTTCCTGTGGTGCACTTCATTGCAAATTACCATTGCTTTTATTCTTTGTGGGGAGATTTTTGACTCTTTAAATGATGATGGGGAGGAGGAAGAGTTTGGCAATATCCAAAATATGCAGATGCCTTGCAAATGCACACACTTTGAGCTGTGGCTTTCTGCTGAATCTGTGTTTTATTGATCAGTGCCTAACAACATGTACTTTGTTTCACAGGTGTCATGCAGCTGACAGGTCTACTGGTGGAGCTGATGGTCGCAGCCAGGGCAGAATTTCTTTAAACAAAACAGAGTCAAATAATCAGGGAAGTTTGGAGCTGTTTGCAAGATCTACTGAGTTGGTTGCTCAGCCTGTCAAAAGAAGCCAGCATCTGGGACAACAGCACAGTGCCAGCAGCTGCCATGGCCAGCAAAAAAAAGTCCACAACTCCCTGTATGGTGCGAACTTCTGAAGTCATGGAGCAGGAAGGTGCTGAGGGCGTAGAGACTCCTAAAGACAAGGGCACTGGTGCATCACAGCAGGACTCAAAAAAAAATTGGCCTTCAGAAAACTCAGTCAAAGACTGCGAAGTGGTGGAGGCGAAGCCCCCAGCTGAAAATCAGTCTAAGAAACCCCAGGGTGGTTATGAGTGTAAGTACTGCCCTTACTCAACACAAAACTTAAATGAATTTACAGAGCATGTTGACACTCAGCATCCAAATGTCATTCTTAACCCCCTATATGTCTGTGCTGAATGCAACTTCACAACCAAAAAATATGATTCGTTATCTGACCACAACACAAAATACCACCCAGGAGAGACTAACTTTAAACTGAAATTAATTAAACGCAATAATCAGACTGTTTTAGAGCAGTCTATTGAGACCACCACTAACGATGTCACTGTCACAAGCAGTGGGCTAGAAAATGCAGAGTGTGACGATTCACTTCATGGGGGAATCAGTGCAAATAAAGTGCCAGTGATGAAACCAGGAAAGCCTAAAGGGGAAACCAAGAAGGGATCTAAGAAGCCAGAGGAGGGAGTTACAGAAAACCACGTGGATGGCGCTCTCCCCCGCATCATAACTGAAGCCACTGAAGCTATTGCCTGTATCAATGGAGACCTTCTCAATGATGTGTTAGCCCATGTTATGCCCTCTGTACAGCTGCCACCAAATATCAACCTTGTCCCCAAGGTCCCGGTCCCTCTGAACAGTACCAAATACAACTCTGCACTGGACACTAACGCAACCATGATCAACTCCTTTAATAAGTTTCCTTACCCAACACAAGCAGAGTTGTCATGGTTGACAGCAGCATCAAAACATCCGGAAGAACAAATCCGAATCTGGTTTGCTACGCAGCGTTTGAAGCATGGTATAAGTTGGTCTCCCGAAGAAGTGGAGGAAGCAAGGAAGAAGATGTTCAATGGTACTATCCAGGCAGTTCCCCAGACCATCACTGTCCTGCCAGCTCCTTTGGCAACTGCAAAAATGCCACAGCCCATCATCCAGACAGCTTTGCCTTGTCAGATACTGGGCCAGACTGGCCTGGTGTTGACTCCTGTGTCAAATGGCTCAACTGTTTCCTGTTCACCAATTACACTTGCTGTTGCCCCAAACCAGGGCCAGAAGAGGACAATACAGACCTTGTCAAGTGCCCCAGAGGCCAAGCGTCCCCACGTAGTTCAGGTGCCTGAGATTCCTGCCAAGCTGACTGCTGTTCCCGCGACACCGGCCAGTGAGCGGAAGAAGACCAAGGAGCAGATAGCAGAGCTGAAGGCCAGTTTCATGGCAAGCCAGTTCCCTGATGATGCAGAAGTCTACCGCCTTATAGAGGCAACAGGTCTTTCCAGGAGCGAGATCAAAAAGTGGTTCAGTGACCACAGGTACAGAAGTCAGAGGGGCATTGTGCAAATTCCTGGTGATACTTTAGGGAAAGATCAAATAGCACCTTCAGCTGGTCGACATGGCCGGTCATTTCACACATACGCAGATTTTACTCCCCAGAGATTCAAAGAGAAAACTCAAGAGCAGCTTAGGGCCCTTGAGGAGAGTTTCTTAAAATGCTCTTTTCCTACCCAGGGAGAATTGGACAGGCTTCGAGTTGAAACTAAGCTGAGTAGGAGGGAGATAGATTCGTGGTTCTCTGAGCGGAGAAAGATAAGGGACAGCATGGAGCAAGCTGTCTTGGACTCAATGGGATCATACAGAAAAATTAAGGATCAAGGAACTCCCAATGGTGCAATAAGCCAGGCAGAGCTTCTGAGTAGCTCTCAGCTCCCTGGTGCTTTATCTGGGTCCTCCACCACATTGAAGAAAACACAAGAGCAAATTCATCTGTTGAAAAGCACATTTGCAAGGACCCAGTGGCCATCACCACAGGAGTATGACCAGTTAGCATCTCAGACTGGGCTCACAAGAACTGAAATAGTTCGCTGGTTCAAGGAAAACCGGTCTTCACTAAGAACAGGGTCACTTAAATGGATTGACCAGTACCAGCAGCAGTGTGATGGTCATAACAAGCAAAGCCAGAAAAAGAGCTCAAAACACGTTGAGAGTCCAAAGAATGGTAATGAGGTGTCTCGGCAGCATTACCAGGAGCATAAAAAACTGAATGAAGAGAACGGGGGGAAACCAGTGGTGAGAGCAAAAAGAGACTGTGAACCACTGAAAGACTCTTTGTTGGGGAACCAAGCGGAGGGTGTGGAGAGGCTGGAGAGCAGCAGCCACGATGGCCAGGGCAGCGAGGAGAACGAGGAGGCAGCAGAGGTCAGCTGGGTGGAGGTGACGGTGGGCGAGGATGACGCGGCCTCGGACTGTACGGACAGCTGGAGCCACACGGCCCCCGAGGGCCGCACAGAGCTGCCAGACTTGGACTCTCAAAGTATATCTGGAGACAATTCCCACGTATAGACAGGTAATGCTGAGGGTGCCCTGATTCTCTGAGCCTGCCCTTGTCACAGTGTGCTTCCAGCATTCTGTAGCCCCGCTTCAGAGTAAATCCCTGGAGCCCATCCCTGCCGGATGCTTGTGCCTGCTGGATGCCTGAACAAAAGGGAGACCCATTCTGCTTGTAAATTAAAGCCAACTGCATGATAGAGGAGGGTTTAATGCCATTTGCTTTGCTCTCTCCTTGTAGGCCAAGTCCTGGATAAGGGAGGTTTTCATAATTTTTTTTTTTTTTTTGTATGAGTGATTAAACCTTAAAACCTTCTGTCTTTAAACAACCTATGTAACCTCTGCAGCACTTTACATAAAGCATGTTAGCTGAGCCACACGAAGAAATAATAAGTAACACTAGTTGCTAATATCCCCCTTGCTGAGAGATCACTGAATAGAGGCTGTGCCTGTTTTTGCATCTCAGGTCCTTCCTTTGCAGCATCCTGCCATGTTGAAAACAAAAGGTCACTGGGGGAAGGGCCTAGGACACAGATGCTTCTTTATGCAAAAGCAGGCAAAAAAAACAAAACCGGGGACTGAAGTGGCTCATGCAAATGTGTTTTCTTCCTCTTGCAAGTGAGAAGTCTCTTCAGTCTTGCTTTGTTCTGCTTGCTCTCACTAGAGGCTTAGGAAATGCCCCAGACTAAGCTGTGTGGGTGTTTAGCAGCTCTTCTTCACAGCATTTTGAATTTAAAAGCAAGCTGCAGGGCCTGGCTTTAAGTGGGAGGGGGGAGGGGGGGTTATATGATCTTTCCCAATGTGGAAGGACTTGTTATTTGGAGAGCTGAAACCTGTTTCTCATCACAGTTGCACAGGTGTAAATCTGTAGCAAGCACCGTCAGTATTTCTTGTATGTGGAATTGAGTTCACTGGAGCCTGTAACATTTTGTGCTCAGTATAACCGAGTCTGTCTCTCCCAAAGCAGAGTTTCCTTAAACCACAACTTTAGAGCCTATCCTACAGGAAGCTCAGCATCCTGCATTAAAAACCATAGTGAGAGAACCCCTGTTTGAGAAAATTGGTAGTTTTCTGGCATCGAATAAGTAAAATATACTTTAGCATTTCTTAAAAAAAAAAGAAAAAGAAAAAAAAAAAAGAAATGCAAAAGCCGGGACTGACAGAAGTGCCTCCACACTTGTATTTAAGACTTTTTATAGTACTAGTACTTGGATTGAACTACCTGTTGCAGAGGTGCAGTTTTTGGTAGTGAGCCCTGCTGGTTAGCACTCCACTTTCTCCATTTCCAATACTTGTCCAAGAGACTCCTGGATATTCTCTGAGTTGGAAAAAAAATAAAAACCAAAACCTTGAAGTGGTATTATTTTTAATTGTTAATTCTGTTAGCTAATCTTGAGAAATGTTATGATTGCATCTATGTAACAAAATATCTTAAAGATTCAGACTACATTGCAAGGCACTGTCCTGCATTGTCCTTTTAATAGGGATGTGAGGAACAGGTGTTACCTGTGTGTTAGAGGCAGGGATTAAAGGAAGAAGGATATAGGAACATCAACCAGAGGCACAGTGGGGTGCCACTGTTGTGCAGCCACATAAGAAGGGAGAGCCGGGATCTTATCTTCTTTTTAAAGTCAAATGTGTGATGAATAAATGCATTGTGGGATTATTTTTCTCCAGGTTGTTATTCTAGAACATTTCCCCCTTCCAGATACAAATACTGATTCTGAGGAGAGAGAGCAGATATGGGGCTCAGGGAGGTGATGGGGAGGAAGGCAGGAGCAGGGGGAGTTGCCTGAAACCCCTGTTTCTTACAAACCTCTTGTACTGTGAAGCCAAGATCTGTGGCAGCTCCCTTCCAGCGGTGTAGGTTTGGTGCCTGGCTTTCTGTGCCTGTGAGCAGTGTCAGCTATGTTGTAGTGAACCTCCTGCCTCTGTGTCCTGGTACAGATGTTCACCATAAAGCTTCAGGGCTCTGGAGGTGCTCAAGTGTTATCAGAGAGGAATTTTTATAAGAACCTTGATCTCAGTTAAACTGTTGCTGAGTGATCCTTTTGATGAGGAGCTTTCTGGTCGTTGTGTGTAAAATGCACCTACTGAGAAAAAGTGCACTGGAGCAGGACTTCTGCTGCAAAGAGCATGCAGTAATGGTCAGAGGGACATTTTGTCCTCTGCTCCTTGCCACTTTCTCAGTGTGCTGATCTGGGGTCTTAAAAAAGTCTTTTTAATTTTCCTGTATTCTGCTTGTAATTCTCAGCTGAGAAATGCAAGTGCCTGCTCTGTGGTGCACACACATGGAGGCATTGCCACAGTCATTGTGACACAAAATTTGGAATCTTTATACCCCACACTGATGGCACTCACAGAATAATCTCAGCTACTTTTTCTAAGCTTGCATTGGGCAGCCAATCTTAGAAATTTTCGACTAAAACTTTGGTGTTAAATAACCAAGTGTTATCTTAAGTGACATCTGGGCTATGACTCAAAAGCAGAGACTTTGTATGACCTGACAGAGAGCTTGTTTCTGTCAGTTGTCATAAAAGCTTGATTTTTCTTAACATCTTCCTCAGATGCCACATGTAGTGGCACATGTCCACATGAGGTGGACTGAAGAGCTGACAAAGGATTCCCCTTGTGTCTCACACAGCTACACTTACTGTGTGAGTCTTTCACTACTGGACTGTGCACTAGGCAGAAGCACGCTCCTTTCATAGTCGTGGTGTTGTTTTGCCAGCTTGATCTACATAGTCTGAAATGAATGTTTGTTGGTGGTTGACCCCCATACCCTTCTTGATTGAATTTGTGTGCAGCTTTTGTAAAACCTCAGTTCTTCCAGACCATCTCAGTCACTCTCTTCTCCAGTATGTAGCTTTAGGAGATTTTGGAACTATTGGAGAGCATTTGTGTTATAGCCTAGACAGACCTTATGCCTTAAAAAACTGAGTTTTTCCAAAACTGATCCATGTTTGGCAGATTGTGCTGCTGCAGCTAGAGGGAATTTCACAAGGGACTGGGCCTCTGCGAGAGCAGGATTCGTGCCAGGCTCTGCAATGCCATCCTGGGACTAAGAAGAGGCTCTGTTACTGAGTCTGTCTGAAGCTTTTGGCAGTATTGGATTTATTCCATGAAGCAGGTCAGCTTTTGTGAACAGTGAGGCTGGGAGACCTGTCCCCATGGGGTACTGGGCCTTCCAGATGTTGAGTGGCTCCTGTGAGGTGCACTAAAGCCATCTCTGAAAGTGTCCTGAGACTGTCACAAAGCTTTGTGTCCCTCTTGTAGTGAGGCCCAACTGCTCTGTCAGGAGAGTGCTTTAGTTCCCTTTCCATCAGTGAAGAGGTTCCTGCCTTCCTGCAGCACAGGTCAGAATTATGTCCCTTGTCCTCCTTTGTGCAAACTTGACAAGCAGAAACTGGTTCTGAATTACATACAGTAAACTACAGCTCAGACAGGAGAGCAGGACCAGAGCGTGCCAGAGTGTTTGGCAGCTTCTGCTGGCTTTCTTCAGTGTTGTCTCCCTGTCGGGTTTTCCCATGATCAGAGCTTTTGTTTTTTCTCAGAATGATTTGGGTTTTTTTTCCCTATCACCGCCTTTCCACAGTAAACAGTCTTTTTTTGGAGTTATTTCCTTTTTCAAGCATGAACCCTGCAAGATGCAGGCACCAAAGCCTGTGGCTCATGGTGGGAACGAGGTAGCTGAACACCTTGGATCTTGATGGCTGTGACCACTGCTCTGTGGAGATTTGCCAAAGTCAAACCATGCATGAAGGTTGCACAGTAGGGAAAAAAAAAAAGCCTGAAGGCAGTCATCCATTGTGTCTGCTGAATGCATGATACTGAGGATCAGAGGTAGTCTGGCTCCTCTTGGCATCTCCAGTCCCTTCTGCACTGATGCAGGAGCTGAGATCACTTGTCTCCTGTGACCCAGTGCATTCCTCAGTGTCCAAAACCACCAAAAGTGAGCATCACTGGGGTTTCTCACTTTTCTGCCCAAGTTCTCACTTTTCTTGAGGTTTAGGGTTTCATTTAGAAAGCTCACACTAGTGTCTACTACTGGTGCTGGGCTCCAAGTCAGCATCCTGAAGTAACTCAGCATGGGATTGACTAGTGGTTTTTGCAGAATTCAGGTCACCCTAAAACATTTGAGGGGATGAGGCTGAAGGAGGGAGGACATGCTTTTTCCCCTGAAATGAGTGAGGTGCATTAGAGACCCAAGCTCTAATATAATGAAGGATTTCAGAGGGAGAAGCAAAACCCAGTGCAGCAATTAAAATTTTCCAGTGAGTCAGGAAGAACAGGGGCCTGTGTGGGAAGATCTCAAGGGTGGGGGGAGGACTTTTCCCCTTGTTGTTGATGCAAGCCTATGGCCTTTTCCTGGGCTTGGCTTTCTGTGTTGCACATGCCAGACAGAGCTCACTGCTTTTGTGGGAAATAACAGACCAGATAGTGACATCCATGAGAGGTGTGAAATAATGAGTTAGCTCAGGTTTCAGTGAGCACTGCTGCAGGGTGGGTGAAGAGGATGTTTGCACTTCTTGCACATTCACACCTCAGTGTGGAAAAACTGAGCATAATCCCCGTCATAGAGCCCTTGCTTTTTGCTAGGAACTGGGGATACATGTGAATTGGTGTCTGTTTGAAGGTTGGGTTTTGAGGAGTCATTCTTTAATCTCTGGTCCAATTGTGCAGCCTTTATGTAGGCACAGGAGTCACAGCAGAACCAGGAGGCTGCTCTGCAGAGCACAGGCACATCCAATTTTTTCCATTGTCTTTTAGTTCGTGTAATTTTCTAAAATCATATAAACAAAAGGTATTATGAGGGGATTTACTGGGGAAGAAAGACCTGAAGTCTTCTTGGTTTTAGCACTGTCTGTCCTGTGGCTGCAAAGTAGCTGCCCCAAATACGTGCATGCATCATCTTTGACTCAGTGTGAGACTCTGCCTGAGCCAAGGCTGCACTGTATATCCCTGTCAGAAGTCTATAGGGGACTGATTATTAGCTGGGTATTACATGCAGAAAAAATGCAACACTCTACCACATGAGGCTGTGATAAGGATAGGCCTCAGGGTACAGTTCACACAAAATAATGTTACTTTTTGTGCAGGGATGTAAACCAGAGCTTATCATAGTTAACAGCTCAAACAGTTCATAGTGTCCTAAAAAATAATATGCTGCTGTTTATAATTTTTGCAGGGGTACTCCTCAGCTGCACTGTCTTGATGTTGAAGGGGAAATGCTGTCTGAAAATAGAAGAAAACTATTTTCCTGCCTGGGTGAGAGAGTATGTTGTGACTCCAAGTCTCAAACCACACTTGTGGAGGCACCGTGAGAAATACTTTCATGGAGCATCATCATCATGGAATTGTTGATAGTGCCAGAGTCCTACTACTGCATTACAAAAGAGAAGAAAGAAAGAGGAAAGGGTCCTTGTACGTAATTTTCTCTTAGTTTATCTTCCACCCACTTTCCTGCCCAGCCTCTTCCTCTACTGGAACAGATTTGTACAACGTAAAAATTTTGTTAATTTTTTTAATAGGTGCAAGTTATTCTTGCATATAATGCAGTTGAGAAATTTTGGGGTTGGTTGGGGGGGAGGGAAGTGTCTTTTGTGGAGGAAGGAGATTTTTTTTTCCCCAAAGTATTTTAAGAAAGTGTTCCAATCTTTTGGAGTTATCTTGGTGCAGATCAACATCTGAGCCCAGATCCCCATTCCAGTTTACATTTCAGACCAGTTAAACATGTTCTGGAGCAGTGGGGTTTGTTTTTTTCTCTTGTTGTTTTGGCTTTTTTGTTTTGCCCCATGGCCACCTGCTACTGATTGATGTATTTAAATCTCTGCTTTTCCATGCTCCTACAAGGCAAGTCTTCTCCAGCTCCTGTACTTCACTTTTCACCAGCCAGCCCCAGCTGTGGGTCTCTGAACATTTGGCTAGAATGCCTTTTTTTGATTATTGGTTTGGTTTGGGGAGTTTTTTTAGCACTTTTTGTTTAAACATGCAGTACAACTCCCAGAAGGACTGGAATGAGGAAATTAAGATGCTTCATAATCCAGATTTACTTGTGTTTCTTTGGCTGGTGCAGTGATGGACACCATAACCAGCAGTCTGCTCTCCAGCTTTAGACATTGTAGCGCACAACAGAAGTTTCTTATTAACCCTTGCCACTAAATTTTTAGGCAGCTCCTAGGTCCCTGAGTGCACTTTTTTTCAAATACTGCTAATTTGGATCTGCGTGGGGATGTCTGTCTGTGCACATGTGAGGAGGGAATGGAGGGAGAGCAGGAGCCTGGGTGCAAGAGCTGTCCAGTGCATTCCTCTGACAAGCTGGGGTTGGAAAACTTGCCCACCTTTCAGTACTCTGCACAAATAGGAAGCTAGGGAGTTTGAATAAATCCAACTTTTCTAACTTGTTGCTCATTTGTTGTAACTCAATAAAACAAAGGCTAAAAATTTTGGTAACTTTTTTCTCAACTGTTTTGTTTTACTCTAAAATAAATAAATAAACCCCCAAAAAAACCCAAACCCTACCCAACCTCAGCCCAAACTTTGTGCACAGGAGCTTGATGTCTTTAGAGGTGCAATGAGGATTTTACTGGTTTTGCAGTAACTGTGTTAAAGTGAGCTCCATGAATACTAATGTTTATTACCTCATGTCAGTCAACTCTTTCCTGCAAGAAGGATGCAGAGAGTGCCTGGGAATAAGTCTTTGGGGAACACCTTTTATTTTGATTGCAGATTCACAAACTTGAATGAATGAATGAAACCACCCCTGTACTTCACCCATATATAGTTATTTTTATTAATCATCAGCACAACATATAAGTGTAGAGGGAGGTTTGCAGTAGGTGGCAACAAGTGTATTCCCTTGCAATAAAGTTGTCTGGTTCATTGCTGAAGAGGAGTGACTGGATAGGGCAGTACTTTGGTTGCTGCATTTGTGTGTCACAAGTCAACAGCAAAAGGTGGGGAAGTAACATCAGTTGCTCCCTGGGCAGAGGCTGCCAGACAGGGAGCATGCACGTGTCCCATCACACACAGCTCAGATGTTCATCTGCAGGGTGGAGGCAGATACCTGTGCAGTCATGGATGCACAGATCAGGAGATCAAAAAGAAAATGCATCTGAAGATGCTTGTCCAAAGCTGTACTGAAACTAATTGCCATTTTTGTTTCCATTGTTTGTATGAAAGGATGGTAATGTTTTAATTGCCCTATGAAGTTTTTAACAGCTGCTTGATGGCTTAATATTCCTGTTTGCATCTCTACTGCCCGGTGGGTGTTGCACATCTGTGTGTTTGGAGCACTGACCTACTTTGCTTAACTAGCAGTGTTCCTAGGGAGCTTAGGAAGAACAAGATCCACCTGGGTTTTTCTGTATTTGTGCATCCCAGATACAGTGGATTAGGGCACAGGACTGGGGCTCTTTAACACCTCTGCAATTCAAATAAAACAACAGCAGTGGCCGTGCAGTCTGTCGTCACACAGATAATAAGTCTGAAGCTGTCCCCCAGCAACCAGGCTGGCCAGAGACTGGCACAGCCTTTGCCAGCGTGGGCAGCCTGGCAGCACTGGGGGGGTTTGTGCAGGCAGGTCCTGGTGTGGTACCAAACTTTCAGCCCAGGAAAGCTGAGCCCAGGACCCCTCTAGTCCGAGCTTAAAGCAACCCAGGTCCCCACAGCAGAGGCTGCTTCAGTGTGGCTGCCGGCAGGGGTGCAGGAGCTGGGCTCTGGAAGCAGGCTTTGTTTTTAATTAATACAGACACAGTGACTGCGTTTCTGGGAGAGTCCAAGCGGCGAGGGACAATCGGGACATTGTTTGTGCACGGCAGCCACTGGGGACAGCCGTGGCCTTGGGCTTTCATTGCACACGATGGAGACAGGCTGCTGACACCGAGTTTCCTCCCACACAGCCCTGCATCCCTGGAGCCTGGCACCACGGCCAGCAGGGCCTGTCCTGGCAAAGTCCTGCAGCGAGGACATGGCTTGGGACAGCCTTTCCTGGGCAGGGTCCCCCAGCACCAGTAGTCCCTGGTGCTCAGGTGTTGATTGGTGTCTTGCACAATGCATTTTAACCTTAGTGTTGTCGTTTTCTAATCAGAAGAAATCAAGTTAAACACAAAATAAAAATAAATCAGATTTTTAAACTTTTACAAGACTAAAATGTGGCTTGTAGAAAAATCCATCACTGGGTAGTCGATAATGACTTAAATTAGGTGGCCTCTACTTTTTAAATTTTGTCTAATTTTTGCTTACAAGTGGATGGATTTTCATTATATACATACATTACTTCTTGCTTCGTCCATAAGATGCTGGGAAGCTCTTTATTGCTGTTAGAGATCTGGGAGCTCCAAGTACATAATAACACACAGTTTAGACATGTGAGAAGCCTCTTAAAATGTGAATAGTGAGAGACCACTCAGACAACAAAGAAGATCACAGAATGGTATGGATCACAAGGAACCTTTAAAGATATCTCCTTTATCACCACTGCACTGGGCAGGGACCTCTTTCACTAGATCAGATGGCTCAAAGCCCCATTTAACCACACATTGGAACTTTTGGGGAAGGAATTTAAGCAACTATAAACTGCAGTCTAAATGATTCAGTTCAGTTTTCTCAAATACTATTTTTAGGGAAGAAAAAGGAAAAAAAGCTCTTCACTTTTCAATCACAATTCTGCAGTAGCACCATTTCTAACCTCAAATCTCCAGTTCTGACCTTTGGGAATTTCATTTAATGTGTCACTCTGAAAGCCAGCCAGTGAGTGGTACAAGAAACCTGCACCTGTGGGGTGAAACTCAGCAGTTGCAGGGATCACTAGAAGAAGGAGTGTCCCAGCACCATGTGGACCAGTACAAACTGGAAGGAAAGTGCTGGGTTATACAAGAAATCTGAGTGATCATGAGCATAATGATAATTATGATAACTTAAGAATCTAGAGAAATACACATGCAGGTAAAATGGCAACCAAGATAAGTAGTATTTATGCATTATATTTGCCATCAGCAGAAATTAAACCACTTAAACATTCTTCATCTTGTTGTAGCCCTTGGATATTCTTAGGTAGCAAAAAGATGCATCCTGAAATCTTACCAGTTTACAGAAAGAGGAAAAGAATAAATTTCAGAAGCACATAAGGCAACATTATGGAAGTCCATTTGGCATCCTGTTAGCAAAGAAAGAGCACACCAGTGATGGAAAGGAACTTTTTTACATTCTCCTGGGTAAAAAGAGAAACCTGAGTGGGAAATCTTCTGTACTCATTTGGTCAGAGACTAATGGAAAGCAGTTATGAATGGGGCCTGTGGCTCTTGAGCATAACTCTGAAAATATCCATAATACAGCAGGAAAAGTGAATGCATTCAGTGAAAGCAAGAGAATGTGAGATAAGCAGTGAAGAAATGAAAAAGCAGCATAAAAAGCACCAGGCAGGGTTTCTCGGGTGTTATACAGTTGAACCATATCCCAATCAGATTATTGCAAGCTCTGGCTAGGACAGAGGTAAGAGCTGAGTGACCAGGTAATTGTCAGAGCAAATCACACAGCACGCCTTGAGCACAGCAAGCAAAACCAGGGGGGTTATGGTTTTCTTACTTTCCTCAAACTGATGCACCAAAATGGTAGTTACAATTATATTAAAATTCTCATAATTTACGTATACCTAATACATCCAGCAAGCTGGTTCAGGCACAGTAAATGAGACATCTTTGTCATTTCCTCAGTACACAAATTCACCCTTACCCTCACCTTCCTCTTTTTTTAAACCTTTCTTAAAAGTCTGGATCATCCCAGTGCAATATATCACGTAGGATTTAGTGTGCAGCAATTTTGATCTAAAAAATAATTAGTTTTGCAAACATCTATAAGACAGCTAAAGGAATAATAGCATTAACCCAAGTTTATGGACAGAGAAACTGAGATGTGTGTAGGTATTCATAAGACTGCTGAATAAATACTTTAAAGGCAAGAGCTAAGTTCAGCTTCCCAGCAAGGAAGCTTCATTTTATATTTGTATCAAATCATTGTTCTTTCATTGGCATTTCTAAGCCTTTCACCCAAAGCCTTTCCCTCTACAAGGGGCAAAGGTACAAGGGCAGAAACGAGCAGCCTGGGACTGGGGATTCTCAAGACCTTCATCCCACACAATCCTGCCAGGACATGTGTCTTCTCCAGCCCAACTCTCCAGGCAAAGCTTTACCTTCCTGCCTTAATTCCTTCCACCTTTAAGTCTCTTCCTGAGCATTCTCAGATGATCCCAGAGATCCATTTTGGGCAGTGGTGCAGTTTAACCCCAGCTGGCACCTCTGCCCTGCACAGCTGCTCACTCATTGCCCCTCAGCTGGATGGGGAAGAGAATTGGGAGGGTAAAAGTGGGAAAACTCGTGGGTTGAAATAAAGACAGTTTAATAGGTAAAGGTAAAGCCATGTACACAAGCAAAGCAAACAAGGAATTAATTAACCACATCCCATGGGCAGGCAGGTGTTCAGCCATCTCCAGGAGAACAGAGTCCCACCACACCTAACAGTGACTTGAGAAAAGAAACACCATCACTCCAAACATCCCACTCTTCCTTCTTCCCCAGCTTTTATTGCTGAGGATGACCAATGGTTTGGGATATTACAGAATCATACAGTAGTCTGAGTTGGAAGGGACCTTGCCACATTCAACTCAATGAAGCACAAATCCAAAACATACTCCCAAAACAGCTATTGTAAAGAAAATTAACTCTATCACAACCAAAACCAGCACAGGGGACCCCAGGGGGAGGTGCCAGGTGCTCCTCCCAACCTGGGCAGCATTTCTGGCCATTGCTGCAGCTGCTGCCTTATTCCCACACAGAGGGAATTTCTTTTTCCATTATAGTAGGAGCTCACAGTGTGCCAAGGGGTGCTTTTTGAACACATCAGCACATGCAATTAAACCCCTCATGGTTTAAGGAGCGTTATCTCCTCAGACCAAGAAGCATGGAACCATTCAGCCTCTTTGGCCTTCCTGAACCACTCACACCAAATCCTTAATATCAAAAGGCATTTTGCCACACAGTGGCATGTAACATATAGCTGTACCTAAATGTTCAAATTTGACATACTTTGCTTTTTAAGTCCCACCATAACCCCAGCAGTCCCTGTCATCTCGGTGCTGGGGCAGGAATTTAAATCAGCACTAATTTTGATTGATAGATATAGTTATTCATTATTGTTTGTGACACAGTTGGAGATGGCCACTGCACATGCTAAGAACAAGGGGGCACAACTGGAGCATCTGCAACAGAAATAGGACACCAGAGGTTTTGGCACGGTCAGCCCCATTATACAGAGGGTGAGTAGAAATACCCCAGGTTGGGAAGCACAGCTCCAAACCTCTTCTCCAGCCCAAACTCAGCTACCATCATACTTCAATCACAACTGAGCAAACAGCAGGCAAAGAGCACTTGTGTTGGGGTGAGGGTCCAGAGGTTTGAGCCAGCATGGCCCAGGTGAAGAGTCCAGAGCCAGGAGTGCAAGCCAAGACCTATCCCTGCATCTGATGGCTGGCATGCTCTAAGGCTCCCTTATTAGAGATTTAAACAAAAGGAATTTTTATCTTTTTTTTTTTTTTTTAACACCAGCATTTGAATAGGGAGGGGGAATGGAAATTTTAACACAAAGCACAAACACTGAAGGTCATGGAAAGGCAAGGAAGACATTGTCTCCATTAATATTAGAAGGAAGACCAACCCTGCTGTATCAGAGGAAAAAAATAATGAATACTTCTTTTGATTGGGACGAAAGTTTCTCCATGCCTGGTTGCAGTGCAGCATTGCACAGTGGAGGCTGCTGTGGCTGAGAGCAAGGAGAATTAATTACTTTGCTTTTTGAAGCATGGACTGCTCCACTCTGCTGTGCCAGCTCCAAGAACGATAAGCACTTATCCAAAGTGCGCAGTTTTGTCCTCTGGTGTGGGAGTTCTGCCCATCTAAATCACAGGAGGCTGCTGAATCTTTGTTTTGTTTTCTTCATACTTGGCCTGCACTTGAACCTGGACATCACTGCTCTCCTTTCGGACTCAGAGAACAATCTTGTGCCATCTGAGGGAGGGACACTGGACTGAGCACTGTGCTGGCCACAAAGTGCTGTGGTGTCACTGTGCTCAGCACTGTCCTAGAGTGGGGCTGCTGCCACCACGGCACATCACAGCCCCATGGCCCAGACAAGGCTTTTCCAAACGTGAATTTATCTCCAAATTGCCTCCTCCTGGAGGCTTTTGCTTTTGCAGAATCATAGAATATGCTGATGGGAAGGGACCCATCAGGATCATTGAGTCCAATTCCTAGCCCTGCATGGGACACTCAGGAATCACATCATGTGGCTGAGTTTCAAGGGCATTTCAGCATCCAAACAAAAGTGAACTACACCTCTCTCTCAGGGAGCAGGTGGTGGCACTGAACACTGTCTTCAGCACTTTGTCCTCAACTAGGCAGCAGCAGAATAGGCTTATTGATAATGTGTTTGGCCTTTTGGCCTATTTTGTTGAGTTTCTTATACCTCCCACTCCTACTTATTCATTTAGAAGGTGATTTTTTATTTTTTTAAGACTTGGGAACTGAAGTCATACAGGTTGATGAAGCTTTCCTCCTTTACTTACAAATATCTTCCAGGTGACCCTTAGCAGGAGAGAAATGTTTTCTCTCAGTAAAAGCACAACCCACTATTTCAGGGTATCTGCAGATGCTGCTGCACTGACCTTCATCAGGCAAGATTACATGATGTTTAAATTTTCACCATAGTGCTGATACCCCTTCTGAAAAAGAGCAGCTCCCACCTCTCCCAAAGCTACTGTTTGTGGCCATCTGCAGCTTCAGCTTGCCAGAGTCATAACTCCTAGTGCTCCTCCTCATCCCAGCTTTTTGGCAAAAGCTGTTGTTTTACCTAAGAAGCTGGAAAAGAACCTAAGGACACAGGCATGGGGCAATTTTTAAATGAAGAACTCCTCCTGCCTGTTTTAAACAGACTCTTCCAGCAACACTCAGTGATCCTCATCCCAGTTCTCTGTAGAGCCAAAACCAGTATCTCCTCAGCATCCTGCACACTGAAGTTCTTAAAATCATCTTCACAGCCACAGCATTAATAATTTTAAAAAATAATCCAACATGCCAAACATAAGACTACACATAAAAGCTACTTGGAGCTTATCAGGTTTTATCATCCATTTCTTGATGCCAGCTAGAACTGCCTTATTTTCATGCCTTGCATAACTTACATGAATTTGATACTACTGAAACATTGTCACCAGCACCTAAGCAAGTCAAGAATTAAGCTTACAGACAAGAAAAATCAGCACTTCTTTTCAATCATGTTCTCCCTGAATTATCTTATGCAGGTAACCATTTCTTAATTGACACTCATGCTTGTTCAACACTAGATCAGTCTTTCAAATATGACCCCAGGTTAAGAGCTTCTTAAACCCATCACCATTCAGGTTGCAAGACAGATGTACAGGAGTGGGGACAAAAATAGTTATACTCAAATGGTCTCTGTTGTAACTGCTATTTAAAAAGAGGGACTGCAGGTCTAAGGCACCAATATAATTTTTCTTTCAAGTCTCTTCCCACCTTTATTCCCCAGCTCTTTACCAAGGCTGCAGTGCTAGTCAGTGGCTGTTTTTCTGGCAAACACATACCAAAGCTGAAGCCTGACACACAGTGGCATACTCAGAAAAAAATGCAAGTCTACAAAATTACCCTAATTTATTTACATTACAATTGCTCTCTGCCCAGAAGCACCTAAGAGCAAGCTTACCTTTTGGCATGTACATAACAAAGCTTGCAGTTTTAAGATACTACTCTGAAAGGGAAAAAGATTAAATTTTCATAGATCAGAGAGTGAGTGATTTGGCCCACGGATTATTTTACACCTCAAAAAAAATGTTAAAAAAAAGCAAAGCAATGATGCAGTGAGGCACATATCCCGTGTAAATGATCTTGGCAGTGGCAACTGTGCTGAGTTAAAGACCACCAAATGTGAGGGAGATACCATGTGCTGTCCTGCCCCTCCCCTGGCTGATGGAGACTCACAGCCCTACCCCACTGTCCCACACCCTGCTGCCCAACTGGCACTTCCAGGGCAGGGTGTTCCACCAAAGCCCCCAGAGAGCGAGCAGGAATGAGCCCTTCTCTGTGCATTAAAACCCAGATCAACCCATAGAGTGTGACTGAATTCCTTCTGGCTTTTCAGCTATGAGGGCATTGGGACTAAACTCTTAGACAGCGTTCCCCAGGGTCAGAGTGCTGCCTTCATGGTCACAGAGGAACGATCACTTTCCTGCTTCCTACTCTTTTCCCTGAATTCCTCCTGCTTTCCCTCCCCTTCAGTAACATGCCCATGCATCCTCTTCAGCAGGGCTTTTCCTCTAAACAATGCAGCCAGGGGTCATGATTAATCACAGAGCTTTCCATACTCCATTTCCCTGCTCATTGTCCCATGCCACTTGTTGGGAACCTTATCTTTATTAGCTGCTCTTATCATGGCTGGATTACACATTAACAGAAACTCTCCTTACTCAGCAGGATCTCCTTGTGGCTTCAGAGGGCAGCCTGTGGAATGAGCCACCCCACTAGAGCCAGCCTTGGAAGTCACTGATCTCATTCAAGATGCACAAGGGGACACAAAGGTCTAGGAGAACTCTGAGGAACTGGCAGGAGCAGATTTAGAGGACAAAGACTTTCTATAGGGGAGCAGACACATTAGCTTATGTTGTTTGTATTAAATTATACAGTAAATATTTGGGCCCAATGAGCTGTGCTCTAATAGCTGCTACAGAGCCGTCTGAGATCCTTCAGCACAGAAACTACAGCCAGCTAAAACATCCCCCTGCCCACTTAGGTACTTTCCCAGATAATACTGCCCTAGGGCCTGTTGTTATCTGTCTGCTTTCAAGAAGTCAGACTGATACAGTTCCCAGAGATTTATCAGACCTTCAAGGTGAAGTATCACCACACCTACACCACCAGCAGAGGATTTTCTCCTTTAATTCTACTATCACCTTGCCCAGGAAGGTTAAATGACATCAACTTGTATCAATGGCTCTTACTACTTCTTTTCTTAAAAGATACATTACACAGAGGAATTCACTATCTGAAAGGGACAGAATAATGGGTGCAAGGTGGGGGGAAATGCTTTGTTAGAGATGAGAAAAGTAATTTCTTAATGGGTGGATCTATGAACCCCACGAATTCACCTCTTGTGAAGGCAATGGTTCATCCAAGGACTTACAGCCTGGTGAGACCCCCCAGTGTCAGACAGTCCAGTTGAGAAGCAAGCAGAGCTCACCATTTGGGTAATCACAGCTTCCCTTCTGTTTGGGAAGAGTGACATGTCTGCAATGACACTGCAATGACTGCACACTCCCCTCTGCTCCCAAAACAGTCTGTGCACATCTCCATGGGGTGGCTCTGAAGTACAGAAACAAAGAGAAGGTTTGGAGAAACCTTAAATGCTCAGTTACAACAGCTAGAAAAAGATTGGGTAAGACAGAAGGCACAAAAACTTCTTCTGAAGTAGCAACTCCAAAAGCTCGTGTGGCATTTAAGGACAGGAATTCTTGAGTTAAACTAGTTACATTCATCAGATCATCTGAGAGAATAAGTAGGTGATATCTGGAAAACAGAGATGGATATAAGCAAGGGAAGAGGTATTAAACTGGTTATCACCTAAAGGGGTGAAAAAAATAGAGAATGGTAATTTACTGCCTGCATGACAGCCAGCAGAAGAGGCAAGAAAGATTATAAATTGCTATAAAATCAGTATTGCTACTGGGCACATGATTTTAAGTAGCAAGGCCCAGCTTCTGAAAGTGGTTTGGAATTCTTTATATATGATGCCTGTCACAGCAGGCAATGGGTGAAGAGTCCCTGCTACAGCCTGCCCATGTTCTCTAAACTAATGAGGATTTACATTCTGCAGGTGCATCTGATGCCCCTGTAAGTCTTGTCTGCCTCTGCAAAATGCAGGCAGAGGGTGTGGGTCCAATGCAGTAGAGCTGAGAACATCCCTCCTCTTCCCCCTGTGCTATTGTGAAACATTAAATTTGGCACTAATGCTTTGACTGCAGTTTCAGATGAAAAAGAAGTAAGGTACATTTAAAGGAAATAATACTGTTCTAACTAAAACATACAGGAAAACTAAAAAATAGCTAGGTTGTAAGTACCCTGGGGAGAGCAACAGACATGCTAGGAAGCTTTCACCATGAATCTAGAAACTGCCCAGAAGCTACAGGTTCTTAAACCCTTTCAGGTATTCCCTGCTCAGGGAGCAAAGGAGATAGAAACCCACTGACTCAATGGTTCAAGTCAGACCTTTTCTCCAACATGCAAGTCTCATCTCAGACAAGATTAATAGTTTTTTTTTCAAATTTTATTGCAGTGAAAAGCCACCATCACCGTAACAGTTATGGAAACTAAGGCTGCAGAAATGTTTTGCCCCAGTCAAAAAAGTAGGCTCTGATTTCAGCTTTTAAGGGTTGACTTGAACTTTAAAAGCAAAACAGAAAACCCATTATATCTCCTAAGATAACTGTCATTTTAAAAATAAAAACCTGAAGCGTTTCATCCTCATCAGTATCACCCAAATAAAATACTCTCATGTTGCAATCCCACCTCTCCCCCCGCCCCAATTTCTTTGCAATCCTGCTCCAGTGAAACCCGTACCTGTTGCAGGCAAATACAGATCTGACCTCCAGCTAAGAACCTCCCTTCTGCCCACACTGAGGCTTTGCCCCTTTATTTTCATATAAAGGAAATTATCTGAAATTTCCTGAAGGCTCCAGATTAGGAGCCTTCTCTTCTACAGCCTTCAGGAATGGCAGTTTTCATCTCAAGAGGCTTCCTGAAATACCCTGGGAAAGGCTGTACCCAAGAGGTGCCAAACCAGGACCTCCTCAAAAGGATACAGCCACTTCCTCATCCTTGTCTATCCTAGTCCCTCCTGAGTTGTACATCCCCACCAGTTCAACCCAGCCAACTAGGGAAAGTCAAATAAATCAAGCTTACTGTCAGGTCACACCTCCCACTGTTCCCCTTCCTCTTAGCTCCTGTGGAATTTTTTGGCACGCTGAGGTGTGCTGGTCTCCCTGGGGACCCCCTGCCCCTGGCTATGTTCATCTTGTACTACCAAAGCCAAAGCAGATGTTGATACAGCTAGAGAGGAATGTCTGTCCCTGTGAATGAGCAAGGGCTGCACTTCAGTTTGAATATTACTAAGACAGAGCTGTAGAGTAGAAAAAAGAAAAAAACCAAATATTGCTGTGCTGGATGATCCAGAGCACTTCTAATTACAGCAGGAGCTTGAACTCTTAAAAAACCTTTGCACTCCTGCTTGTAGATGCCAA
Organism: Buphagus erythrorhynchus; assembly: GCA_013400855.1. NCBI lineage: Eukaryota > Metazoa > Chordata > Aves > Passeriformes > Sturnidae > Buphagus > Buphagus erythrorhynchus. The sequence continues at coordinate 142,721 of VZTT01052537.1, forward strand.
CCAGGTTCTTCTAAGAACATCAATCCCTAAAGATGTAATCTGGTTTCTGAATTTACACAACACAAGGGCTGAAAGAACAATAAAAGCTCTTTATGCCATCAGCTGCATAAAGCTTTGGGGTCTTCAAGCTTCTTGAAGCTGCCCCAGAATCTTTGCTCTCCTTTTTCAACATTAATTGGATTTTGATCTTACATACCTTGGGGAAGAAAAGCGAGACAGAAAACATGACAAGATTAACTTTCCTAGACGTTTAAACATTCAAAACCCCAAACCCTCTAGCAGCCAAGCTTTGAATCAGATTTTAAGAAAATTATTCTGTATGTAAAAGCTCCAGAGTGAAAATACCAGAACATTAACATTAGTTAAAGTGAACTCCTTAGCCTAAGCCCCTAAAATAAATAAGGTCAATGCCCAAGGCACACACTTACCATTTTCTTTTTGCAGTTGCTTAAATTCTTAACAGCAGTAAGCACAGGCAGTTCAGAGTCAATGGACAACTGCTTAGAACAGCAGGTAAAGAGGTGTAGCAGGCACATGATCAAGGCTTCCTTCCAGCCAAAGGCACATCCCTGAGACCAGCTGGGAGTACAAATACTAAGCAGTGTCTCCCTTTGCCCCTCCACCTTCTGTGAGGTTAAGGATTCAGTAGATGAGGACAGAGACAGGTGTTGCTTTTCTTTTCTCTCCTTCTGAATGGAGACTGCCACTTTCTGAGCCCATATTGCAGATAAAAAAGCACTTTGGAAAACATTCTTTGATCAATGAATACAATCCCTGATTAATGTTTTTCTTTCCCATTCTCAAGTCCAGTTAAAAACACAACTTCTCAGCAACTTTAGATCCCTTCCTGACTGAAAATATTTTTTCACCTGAAAAACAGTACCTTAGGCTTCTCTACCTCATTCATACACCAACGCCACACTACTTTCCCAAAAAACCAAGAAGCCATGATGTAACCCAAATTGCATTTCTCCATCACAGTACCTGTTGTCTACAGCCTGGGGCTATGAGCACACCTGCACAAGCACCAGGAACTGAAGCAGTTTGGATTGCACTGATCCAAGATCATCTGTTCTATAGGAACCACACTGTGCAGGAGGGGCACTCTACAGACTGCAGCCCCTGCAGCCTCACCCTTCATGTGCCCTCTGTGAACTCTGTACCCCATGGCCCAAGGGAGGTTTCACAGCACCAACACTGAACAGTGCCAGGCCAATCAGTCTTAACGAAAACAAGTGCTACAAAAAGCCTTTCCAGTTGGAGTAGGTGAGGGAGCTTTTGATTTTAAGAGGCTGAGGGGTCTGTTAGGGTTTACTAACTAGACTGGGGTTCATTAGGGAGGGCTAACTGATACACTGACTTGAAACCAAAGGGAAACAAACTGCAAAGAAACTTCCTCCATTTAACTAAATGCCACAAGGTGATCTGAACTCTGTAGTGTGAGGAGATCTAACAAGCAGCTTGACAAGCCCAGGGGTTGGCACAGGCATCCTCTCACCTCCAGGGGCAAAGATGAGTCAATGAAACCATTTAATAGAGGGATCCACCTGCTGTCCTTTAATCCACACCCAGTCCAAGGACTAAATACACACATCCTCTTCAGAAATACTCGTAAATATTCAGATGCAAGAGGACTACTGTCAATGGTTTTGATTTTGAACACTACCTCCAGTGGCCATGATCCTCATCACAAAGGGTTAGGAGTGGTCTGGCAGTCAGAGAAACATGGCCTTAAAATCTGATTTGATTCTAATGGCATTTTGGAAGTGCCTCGTCCTTTGGAGAAGGGGCAAAATAAAAAAAAAATAAAGCATCAGAACTAAGGCTTCATCATCACTTTCCCTCTCCCCCTCGTCCAATATCAACAAGATTGAGCAGAGGCCTTGCCAGCATCCCACAGCTACAGCTCTTTCATGCACTTTTGCTCCCAAGTAGTATAATCACTCCTGGATCCTGTTCCAGATGATGAAAGGGTGAGCCATGGCTGCAAATGGAATTCCTTTCATCACCTGAACAGTGTGCTTGAAGAACACAAGCAGCTGAAGTGTTCTCATCTTTTCAATTCTTGAGAACAGCACATCATCACCTTTTAGATGTCAGTACTTCTGCTTAATATGCACATATTACAATATTTAGCTTAATTAATCAACTCATGACAACAGACTCAATTCTGAACTTCACACTGTTAACTATCATCCATGGCAAAATAAAAATCTAGGAATGCTTAGAACAAGAAAATCCATTTACTAGTGCAGGCAATAGCAATGCTAAGAACGTCTTCACCAAAATTAGTGCTCTGTCATACTATAGCAAGTACAGATGGATCCATCATCCCAAGTCTAGCACAGAACAAGGGAGAGTATGAATCATCTTAATTTATGGATGCAGAACAGGATTATAAAGTCATTACAAAGTGACTTGTTGTATCAGAAGCTTCAGACTGTAAATTGGAGTATATCTCTCCAGCTCACTACCTGAACCACCAAGGAAAAGCAATCTTCCTCCCTGGTTAAGGTACACAGTGATACATAAACACAGGAAGAATCTTATGTTGCAGTGCAAAAAATATGCTCCCCTGAAAATGAAAGACTCTCAGTTTTCCTAGTGCAACCATTGGGTGACAACAGATAATTTCTTATTAAGTCACTGGAATACGATATCACTGAGCTGTGCTGAGAGAGGAGCTGTTGCCAAGAAGTAGTGACAGGATGACAGATGAAGTATTGGATTTCATATTCTTGGCTCTTCTGCTGACTCTTTATGCAACTGGAGCAAAATCAAAAGGCATACACTTGGCCACACTCTTCCATTTAGTATGGATCCAGCCTTTCCAGTTCAAGGAGCACAACTAATTCATACAGTGCTTTATGTACCAAGTCCATGATTTTCTTTGATGCCACAGTGGTAACAAACAAGAAAAGTGCAGTCAGATGAATGCTGAGGGCTGGAAGAGTCAGACGATGCCCAATGTGTCTATCTCCAAATCAGTTTCAGTAAGAGCCTCAAAAAGAATTCTGGCAGCTCTGCATATCAGTCCAGAGAGAGAGAGGGTATTGCAGAATTCCAAGCTTACCTCTGGAAAAGTAAGTGATCTGTATCAGTCTCACAAAGTTTGAGGGTAAGTAGATGGATGCTTTCTCCCAGATGACAACGGATTAATAATCAAGTATATAAAAAACAGCTGTAAAATGGTAATAGCCCAGGAAGGACACCATCTGTCAAAACTCATGGTGTAAACAGAGACAAAGAAAATGCCTTTATGATTTTGCAACTGATCAGAGAAGACAAGATTCCCACCCAAAGGCAGGTCATATTTTTGAGTACTTTTATCAACAGCAGGAGATGGTGTCACAGTACAGCTGTCAGACAATACTCACAGACCTGCAGATCACAAGGCTTGTCTTCTCTGATCATATGATTTAGCAAAACAAAGACAGTAACAGAGATTAAAATTTTAATTTAAAACTTTGCCAACAAAAATTGATTACAAAAAGGGGAATTATCTGTACAAAATAAGAAAGGAGGTACTCATTTTAACAAGAGACTGCCATTATCAATGTGTGTGGGAGGACAAACAGCAGTTCAGGTCAAGAGACAAACTGAGAAACAAACAAACTGAGCTTGTAATATGGAATTCTGAAGTGAATTTTCCATAAGCAAAGTAAATTGACCTGAAGCAGCTCAGAAGCTAATCAAGGTTTATAAGAAGTCTATTTTCCTTGCAAACCTTTTCCTCTTAATTTAGAGAATATACCAGAAAGGAAGACCCCATGCAGTGCAGTGGGCCAGTACAATGCCTTTTGCTGTGCTTTCTCTCATTCAAACCTTCCTTTGGGCCTTCCATGCAAAGATATTCTGCAGATTGAGTGTGCCAGGGGTTTGAGTCAAACTACTGCATCTTCACTTAAAAGTTGGGTCCTGACTCAAAATGAAGACAAATGCTTTGGAGACTGTAATATTCCTATGACTAAAAACACTTCTATCAAAATGATGATTCTTAGACTATTTAAGTCCACATCAAATAACAGCTGTTGGTCAATGATAAATCTGTATTTACAACACTGCACTCCTCTTTTCTACCTACCATTTTACACAAAGAAAGAGACAAGAGCATCTTTAAAACTCATCACCAAATAGACAAAAATGGCAGGTGATTTCTAAACTTCAAGTTCTTGTGAAACTTAAGCACACAGTATGATCATGACCAGTTTTCTACATTTCTCCATGAGCCAAATCAACAAACTGAGTTGCAGTGAAGACATGGAACACGCATTTTTTTTTAATTTCCAGTCTAACTGCTTATTTTCTACTCAGCTTTGCATCACTTAGTATTTACAAGTTTTTACACCTTCAGAACCCAAGTTCAGTGAAGAAACAAAGTAGTAATAAAAAATGTATCAGCCCAGATTCACTTCACCTACTTAAGAGTTACCTGAGATACCTAAGTTGGGGCAGAACAGCTTTCTGTGCCCCACCTACCCAGTAAAACAACAGACAAATGCTAAAGGGCAATTCAGTCAGACTTGAACTTATCCTAGTGACAACGCTCTTCCTCCTCCAACTATAAAACAAAAAGTGAGCAACTACATTCTGACTTAGAAGTCTTGGCTAAGCTTAGAGTAATTGTATTCCTAGCTGAAGTGTTGGGTTTATGTAAAACCTAAGCCTTACTTGCTCACTAGCAGCTCCCAGCTAGGGAGGTCAGGGACAGCTGTCTTGTAAGAATGCTGTGAGACATGCACGAGTCCTCCTTACAGCTGGGAAAACTGAGATAAGTAAGAAGTTTGCTCAAGAGCATGCAGTGAGTTAGTAACAAGCTGGCATTACAGCTTCCTGGATCTTAGCCATGTGCTCTGCCCANCCTTTTCCATGTCAAATTTTTTTACCAGAAAAAAGTACAGACACTAATAAACAGTGTATGCAATTTCTTATTTGTCAATGCAGTCCTGCAGTAACCTGTTATATTGTATCGTCACACTGCAAAAGATTATTTCCAGCTTTGATTCTTAAACATCTTAAAGCTTTAAAGATAAAGATTCAGTTAAAAAATGCTGCAGTCAGTACCCTTAACCACAACGTTACATTTTCTAGTTTAAGCAGTATTTATGCTACCCAATTTGGCAATAAAAGAGAAACCCTGAAGTCAAGAATTCACAGATCTAGGGGGGAAAAAAACATGCCAGACTTCAGTTTCACCAGAACAAGCTTTGTAACATGCCATGAAGAGTTCAAATTTCAATTCTGTGAGTATCTGTTATTGCCATTTCAAATGAAAGTTCTCTAATCCTTAGCCTTACCCAGCCCATGATGTAGCAGTAGGACAAATGCTGCATGGCAAGAAACAGCTTTGCTCAAATCACAGCTTAATAATGGAAATGAAACATCTGTTTTATGAATGCAGCAGAGAGATATCACTTAAATAATGTTTCCAAAGACCCTGGAACTTAAGCACAGCTATGGAAGAAGTCAGCTTCCTAAACTTGGGGGCTAGTTTGAGACATCTGCCTCATACTAGATTTTTACTTTACTGCGGTCAACAATGCTTTTAACATACCAGGCAACACAGAACACCACTAGCTTGTTCCATCACATCGTGGAACAGGACAGCCAATGGATCCTGTTGCAACAGACAATACTGTATAAAGAAGGCTTATTTTTAATGTCAGAATCACACTGGACACTACTGGCTAACCTGGAGCAAGATCTACATATTTTCCTTCTGGAGTTTTTAATTTGCTCTTGAACCAGAAACATTCTTTCTTTCTAATCAGTTAAATCCAAGAGTACTACAGAGAGCTCAGTTCTTAAGCATGCTCTGCACCAGGAACGGTCGGCTCTACGTCCAATTGAAACCGAAGAGTTGCTGTTTTCCAAGGACAGGAATTCTTCACTGGTCCCCTAGCCGGAAACCTTGGCCCCAGTTGTGTCTTCCACCACCCTGCTGATCTTCTGCAGCCCTTCTCATGCTGGCAGGAGGGACACCAAAGCCCGACACTCCTCCTCTCCTATTTGGCAGCCAGCGGTAACTAGGACAAACCAGAAGACGAGGAGTTAGAGAAACAGCTGTACCTTACAGCTAAATGCCCAGGCTGTGCTTTCTACTTTTCCATGCACTTCCTCTAAGCTGCTACACTTTGTAAAAAAGTGTTTTTTCCCAGAAGAACTTCAGAGAATTCTTTCCAAATCTAAGGCCTCAGCACACTGACAAATGGAAACACTGGGAAACTTCCATCTCTGGGATGTGTATGGTAACAAGAGAATTGCATAGAACCAACAAGATTGAGGGCAGTTTCAGAGCTGTTACTACCTTGAAAGACATTTTTAAAAACAACCTTGTCTTCTAATCTTTATGGAAAATTAGGTTTACCAGATGGGTTTGCAAGCACAAAATTAGAATAAAAAGCTTCCCTATTCATTGAAACTGGTACAGAAAGTATAACTGTAACTCAACACTATGCTACAAAAAGGGTTAACTGAGTTGCTAACTAGAGTTTGATAGAGGAGGGATATTTGCAGCCCAAAAGGATGCAGACAAGGGCAACTGAACTACAAACTTTGGCTTCTGATCATAGTATTTCAAAGCCAAAACAATGAACATATCTCAGGAAAAAGCACTTCAAAAACCAAGACTTGCAGTCCCAGAAAGGGTGACTAGTACAGACTGCAAAGTAGAATCATTCATAGCCCTGAACAAGTCTACAACTGACTATTATTGTTAAACATTACTGAACTGTTAGCTACTGTAACAATACATGGGGATACAGAAAACAGATAATTTACAGTATAAAACTTCTTTTATATACCATCTTATAATTGCTAGGGAGTTCTCTTTACTGCAGCTCAATTCAGCAGCACAACTATGACATTTACTCTCACTCATAAAGACATAAGCCATCCCAAGGGGCAGCAAAGAACTCTCACATGGGCCATTTATGAGTAACTCAACATTTTTATGACTCACCAGCTCAGTCAATATCAGAGTCTAAAGAAGGTTGACTTAACGAAGTATTCTACACTTTACGATCCCACCAAATATATGTCTGATGAACCATACAAAAAATTGGACCAAACCAATAGTGAGGTAAAGAATCAAGTCAGCTTACAGGAACTGAGGTGTAGACAGAAAATTTCTTCCTCCCAAATCCATTGGATATTTAAACATTAAGAAGAAATACAGGTGTCCAACCAGATTTCCTATCAGCTCATTGATGACTCTGTAAAGCAAAATAAAAAGAATGGTTTTACATACTGTCTTCTCTGAAAATAAATGAGTGACAATCTTCTGTTTACGTCCCACCAGGCTTTGCCAGGGATGTGACACACAGAAAATTTCCCTTCCCTCAGCATTTTGCAGCTGCTTCTTTAGAAGGGCCAATCTCCTGTGCCAACACATCAATAGTCTGTTCCACTCTCCCTTCCAAGCCTTCTCTACATCCTGAACTGAAAACACAACTAAATACTTGTTTACATTGGGGAATTAGACCGTATAGCGATTAGTGCCCAAAATAATCATCTGCAGAGTTAAAGAAGTTACTGCTGTTTTCACTGGACAACCTGTCTCCTGCTGTACTGAACTGTTTTGTTCCCAGTTTTGTAAAAGCACTGCCGACTGGAGGCCCTTGAGTATCTTCTGTCATGCATAGAAACAGCAGGTATCTAACAGCAAGCAGTTTTCACAAGTGACAGATGAGTCAGTAGGAGGCACAGCCAGAAAAGGCAATTTGGTTTTGCTGCACTATCTCCTCCTTTTATAACTCAACCACAAACTTGTTATTGGTACTAATTATGTTACAGCGGCACCAAGAGGCTCCAATCAATGCAGGTCCCCAATGAGGGGGCCCACACTGTGCACAGAGAGGATTTCTGCATCAGGGATTTAGTGAAAAAAAAAACAAGAGAGACCAAAAAATTCAGTAAGTGCTAATATGCCATGCTGTGGGCTTATTGACATTTCCCCTTGTTTAACAAACTGAAAAAAAAGATCAGGTTGGACAAGTCTGTGAGGGAAAGAAGTAACAGCGCTATCAGAGTCAAGGTAAATTTGTTTCTAAAACCAGTAATAATGGCTGGTTCCAGGGGACGACATCTTTCTTGAGTGTGTGTTATTTTCTTAGTATGGAGAAGGCTTAATGCACAGAGTTACTCAAAAACACACCAAACTCTCATTACTCTCCCCTCACCGACATTCTGTTCTCTAGTTCTCACATGCACATCTCCTCTTTGCTTTTATGTTAAATGACCACCNAATGACCACCATGTGACACTGGGCATTATGAGTCAGATCATACAGTTTTAAGCTATTTTAATATTACTCCTAAATTCAGCAGCAAGTAGCTGTAAAAGTTTTTATAACTTCAAACTGGCCATATAAGTAAATACATACGATCCACCAATGATGTAGTTGAATCCCAGAATAACCCATGGAAGGTAACAGGCCTGAAAAAGAATGCAGTGGAGAGAGTAAGTACAAATTAAGGGTGTAAACCTGCTCTCAACTTGCACTGCATGAATAAACATGATCATAATCTCAGTGCTTTAGGCATTTCACAGGTCCTGATCTATTAACTTAAGCAGATTCAACCTAAAAAGGTTACTCCAAACTGAACAACCACTAACATTTTTAGATAAAACATACTCATTCAAACATAATAAGCAAACGTGCCTTTTGCACCCTATGCTCCACAGCAAGTTTGCATCTGGAACAAAGTCCTAAAGTTTTTGATTTTGAAAAGGTCTAGAAATGATGAAGAGAGTCTTCTCTAAAAGATCTGACAGAAACAGCCAAGGTCACACAGAAAAAAAAAAACAATTTAAAATACCAATATTTTGTCACTACAGCTTTTATCCAGGTTAATGTTTATCAGGAACTTTTTCCTTCTTTTCAGAACAATGAATTGTCAGGACATCTTTGCAGTACAGACACACTGAGTGATACCACGTGGAAGACTATGAACTTTGTCTTTGCTGCATCTCAAGGAGTATTCTATGTGAGAGTACAGGACACCTTTAATAAGAGAAAATATTTGTATTTTGCCCCCTACCCACTACACATGCACCTTATGGGCAAAAATCTTTCCAATATACTGTCTGACATACCTTAAATCTTGTTCCAAACCAAAATGATACAATCATGTCTCTGTTCAGCTGGGCCCACACATAAAGTACTGACATGATGAGTGGAATCATGAGCAACTACAATATTAAAAAAAGAAAAAGTTACCATTACTTTCACAGAAGCGCAAGAAACTCAGGCAAGAGGAGCTATATTTCAGAAACAGTTTGTAAGTATGGTACATCACTTAACAGATTTAGTGTTAAAGTGATGATAAACATCACTTTACAGATTGCCCCAGAATCTTTTCCAATACATGCCCTGGATCTGTTCAAAAACTACTGAGAAATTTAAGGAGAACCTACTTGGTCACTCTTCTTTGCATGACCATGCCAAAGCAAAGGGCTCCAAACTGTGCCAAGTGAAGAAGCAGCTGCAGGAACTCCTCTGCTCGTACCTACACCTACAGCAGTGAGCCCTGTACCTGTGCCACAATCGTTTCATGGCACTAACCCAAACTCTCATCTGGGCCAGGCTAACGTGCCAGATGAAGTGTTACCCATCCAACTGCCACCTATGTCCCCATCCTCCTGAGAGCAGCACAGGGGGGAAGGTGCTCCAGTCAATCCCCATTTCAGGGTATCACAGCCAGCCTTGGTAGAGCTTGGAGTTAACCTGTGCTCCACACCAGGAGCTGAGGTTCTTTCAAGCATTTCTTTACACTGCCTGTATTAGCTGATTGGACTATTTCTAGTGGAAGAGAGACAAAGCACTGCTTTAGCTATCTGCAGATTTCTGAACTGAAGGCAAGCTGCGCCAGCAACATTTCCATGAACTGGCTGGATGCAGTAACCAGTTCCTGTGTTTGGAAAAGAAGTTAAAGCTCATCCCTTCAGGGGTGCTGCCATTAAACAGATTTCACATTAAAGATGGCATCCTGACATCAGTCCAGCCTTTCACAAGCCCCACGGTGCACTCTGACTCCCCACACAAGAACTTTAGGGTCTTTATTAAAACCCTTTTTATTTTACTGAAAAAAAAGGCAATATCTAATATCTAAACACATTTGACTTAGGAATACAGGCCTAGCTATCCTATTCTATCTTCTGATAGATTTTTCTTTGATTTCAACAAAGGCCACTCAAGACAAGTAAAAATTCCCTTAGTTTTAAGAAAAAAAAAACACTTTTACATAAAAAAATTGATTCTTCTTTAATCAATACTTTGTATGCAGATAAAAAAAAAAAATAAGTACCTCTTTAAAAATATACAAATCAACACAATCAGTCTAAAATTTGTATAATGTGTGGGTAACTCCAGCATGCTTTTCAANNTGTGGGTACCTCCAGCATGCTTTTCAAAAATTTGTGCTGTCTTCCCCACAGAAAAGTGTAAGTATAAAGTTATGGACAGCCCTTAACACAATTCACTCCAGACCAGAGATGCATGACCACTGGTTTTGTCTACCAGGGAGCCAAAGAAGTGATCTAATAAATGCTAAGATAATTCTTTATGGAATACTACTGATATTGGTGCAGTCTTCGGGTTCTGGAGACACATGAAGATGAGAATACCAGAGGCAAACTGAAGACATCCAGTTTGGGCACACTCTGTTGTGTCCAAAAAACACTTCCCAATTTTCACCCTTAGTATTTGGGGAGATAAGTTTATTTCACTGAAAGCAGTTCTTAGGACCACTATCTTAATCGTTCCTGAGAGGATTTTGTACTTCACAGCTCTGGTCTCAAACTGAAGCTGCATTTTTCTTAAAAAAAAAAAAAAATCTTCTATTGGCAATTAAAAGGCATACTGAACTAAATTTGAGAAGATTAAAAAACCCAAGAATGATTTTTAAATAGAAAAAAAAGAAAGCAGATCCACATTCATTAAGAGTGCATAGGTGACATCTTGTGTCCTTTTTAGTAAAAGTCTGAGCACTTCCTGACTGCACACAGACACAATTTTTACTTCTTGGCTCCCTAACTAGGTTAACTAGATGTGGCAGTCAGATCCAAGCTTAATGCCTTCAGCTGAGGCTAACCCAATCTGAAAAATTAACAATACACACACAGCAGCCCATTCTGGTACAGTCTGAACAATCTAGCTTAACTATGTTCTGAAGCTAAGTCAATAATGCTCTCTATAAAGTCATTAAATAGTCATAATGTTTTGTACAATTATTTTCTAAGAAACTGCACCACACTTACCTGCATGTCCATTACCAAGCCAGTTATCTGTCATTGCACCATAAAGGAAAATGCAGAAAAACCTGACAGACTACAACAATAAAAAGCTGCAGACACATGGAACACACATGCAAAGATCTTTAACATTCAAAATTAATACTATACTGTTTTAGGTTAAAATTTCCAATGATCTAGAGATGTACAAACTTTGTTTCAATAACTGCTTTTTGGCAGCCTTTCAAGTTCTCACTTCAAGTCATTACCCCAAGGGCTGATGGGTGCACTGGCTTTTCCTCCCTGATGACACTGGCTAGCTACAGACTCAATCAGTCCTTGCAGAAAGGCACATTAAAGTTTACCAATTAGATTATTTCATTAGTTTAACACTGACACTTTGGTTTTCTAACTAAAGAAATACCAGATCATTAAAAAATACCAATATATTGCCAATGAGTCATAGAAAAGAAGCAATTTCTGAAAGTGCATCAATGCAGGCTTTAAATACTCCTCTCCCACCTTGGAGCTCAAATAACCTGTAGTAGTAACTGCTGAGTTTAAATTATCACTGAATGATTTTAATATGATCAGGATGCTTTTAACAGTTCATAAATACATATAAAATGACACCCAGCATTTCCCCAGAACGTGCATCCATGTTGGTCCTTACATCCCACAGGGAACAAGCAACAAGAAGCTTTTAAATGACCAGTTTGAAAGTCATGTCACAATTAGATTAATTAAATGCTCACAGCCAACCACCTGCAATCACAAAGAAAACCTTCATAACAACGTAAGTAAATGCACCTCCTTACAGCTGTGGCTGGACAGGACTAGCAGGACTAGCAATTCCCTCCACATAGTGGAATGCCACTAGAGATAATGTACTGATAAAGCATTTCTACACACCAGCTCTCCTGGCTGAATCTGGTTCACACCGATGTCACCACTCCCTTTTTCCCACCTGCTGTGCCACTGCAAATTGCTTCAAGGAGGCAGCAACAGCACAAACAGAATGGGAGCATCTCCAAGGATGGAGGTTCCATACCCTGTCTTGCCAATCACGCCAGTGCTTCACTGCCCTTACAGTGAAAACAGTCTTTCTTACATTTAAATGGAACTTCCTGTGCTTCATTTTGTGGAACTGGGTGTCCAGCTCCAGACCCCTTAGCACAGAAAAGACATGCACCTGTTGGAGTGGGACCAGATAGATTACTAGACAAATGGAACACCTCTCTTCTAGGGAAAGGCTGAGAGAGTTGGGGGACAAACTTTTTAGTAGGGCCTTTGGCAATTGCACAAGTGATAATGGTTTAAACTAAAAAAGGGTTGATTCAGACTAGGTGTAACAAAGAAATTTTTTACTATGAGGGTGGTGAAACACTGGCATAGGTTACCCAGAGAGATGGTGGATGCTCCACCCCTAGAAACATTCAAGGTCAGATTGAATGGGGCTCTGAGCAATCTGATTTAGTTGAAGGTGTCCCTGCTCATTGCAGTGGGGTTGATAATCTTTCAAGGTCCCTCCAATTCAAACTACTGCATGATTCTATGACAATAGCCCAGGCTGCACAATCCCAGCTCTCCCAGCTTCTCATGTGACAGATGCTTCAACCCTTTACTCATCTTCGAGACCCTTCACTGGACTCTCTCCAGTATGTCCATGTCTCCCTTGGACTTGGGAACTCAGAGCTTGGGAACCCCTACATCTCTAAAAGGCTGAGCACAGAGGAGCAATCACCTGCCTCAACCTGCAGGCAATCCTCTGCCTAGGGCAGCCCAGGGGGCTGGTGGCCACTTTGGCCATAATGGCACGTTGCTGGTTCATAGCCAACTTCGTGTCCAGCAGGATACCCAGGGCCTTTTCTGGAAGATGCTTTGCTTTGTCAGTCCCTGTCTGTCCTGGTGCCTGAGGCTGTTCCTTGCCAAGAGCAGGACTCTGCACTACCCTTTGCTGAGCTTCATTCCTGGCCAGCCCATTTATCCAGCCTCTAAAGATCCCTCTGAATGGTGGCACAACCACCTGGTTTATCAACAACTCCTCCCAGTTTTGCATTCAAGATCTAAAAGAAAATTCAGGTCGTACAGCACAGCTCACAGAAATGTTTCCCAGCATTCCCAAACCAACAAGCACAGTTTCTTCAGGAAATTGGGATATCAGGAAGATATCACAACACAGCTTTCACAGACTCAGATGACTTGTACCCAGCAGGTGAAGAATCTCTCCATGAATTTCAGGGAACAGCAGTGATTTGCACATGGCAGCTTGAACACACTAAATTCAGTGCTAGCCCACACAAGAGCAGCTCAGCAAAGCAATCCAGCCAGCACCAGGGACACTCACCTAGCACATGCTCAGCCCTGTGCAGGCAGAGCTCAAGTCCCCACACTGCACACTGGTGTGAGCACATTCTCCCTGCAAGCCACTCACTACCTTTTCAGGAAGGTAACACACTTAAAAACTTTACAAACTCGACTGAGAACATTTGCTACATTTTAAAACTGTTCCTTGATAAAACCTGGTCTTTGAACATATTTCAGGCAGAAACAGGAGAATCAAAATACTTCTCAAAAGTTTGATGATGAGAAGGATACAACAATGCAGATCCAGTTAAACAGGAGCATGAACATGTAATCTGCTGGCCTTCCATCAAAAGCCCCTGAAAATAAAAAGAATTATTATGAAAGGCACTAAAATTTTGATTAAAAATTAGGACAACTTTTATTTTTCAAAGTCTAAGAAAGCTTAGTTAATAACAGTTGCTTTGCATGCAGATTGTGGTCTATGATTTTTTTTTAAATTTTAAAAAGCCTTAGAATAGCACAACCTACGGACTGAAAAATAAGACATTCAGCCTACTGCATTAGAGCACAAGCAGTGTCTATACTTAAAAAAGAACAAACTGACTCTGGAGATAAGTAGTTTTAACTACATAAGACCTCAAAAATGGAGTTGGACCCCATCGTTCATGTGAAACTGTGGGTTAGAAGCAGAGAATAAGGAAATGCATATGCACAGAAAAAGCAGAAATACCAAGTTTAATGACTGAGTCATGTGAAAACCAGCCCTTACTTAGGCAAATTGCATCCTCTTTGCATCATCTCATCAGACTCAAGAGATGCAATGATTTTTATACTCCAGAAAAAATAGCACACATGACAAGGAGGGTATGCACGTGCAGCACATTCTGTTCCTTCCAAGCTGTACTGCTGATTATCTTCAGATGCTCAGTTGAGTTTGTGACCTGACAGAGACAAGGATTAAATAATAACCCCCTAGCAACTCCTTGCAAACATGAAAAGCTGAAGCTCTCACTCTTGCTTAATGTGGCAAAAGGCTGACAGAGACCTCAGCATCTATGCAAGACTCCCATCAACTTTGATATAAACCCAGGCAGGAAAGGAAAGCCTGAGAGTATTGCTGAAAAAGACACAGACCAGTGAGGGTGAAACACAGTGACAGCTGGAATGACAGTGACACACACAGCAAACCACGGACAAGCTGAATTACATGCTCCTAATTAAACATCAAAATGCCTAGAAAGAATGCCACTGCTTAATATGAGTACTGCTCAGCTTCATACAAGTATTCTTACAGGAAGAAAATCTACTTTTAAGCATTAGCTATTTAAAACAGCCTATGTAAAATAAAATTACTAAAATACCAGTTTTATTGTTTAAGTTCAGCCATACAAATTGCATGATAGGGAAAAAACATGCTTTGAAAAATATATCAGAAAGTTTTACATTTGCAGAACTACAAAAACTGAAGTTTTTTTCCCTACTGTTGCCATACAACAAATAAAAACAAATAAAAACAAAGAGAAGAAACTGTAGAAATGCCAATTCAGGAATCCTTCCAAAACAGGAAGAAATCAAAGCTATTCTTCTAAATCATTTTTCTTCTCATTATCTACAAGATTGCTAGCAAGAATATTAAACAAACCATTAAAGTTGACTTTTTGATGAACATCTAAGCAAATTGTACTACAAACTGCCAGAAAGCTCAGCACAGGTATGGGGTGAGCTCTATCCCATGCGTCCTTCCGTGAGGCCTGGGGTATAATCCAGTCATCTGGGAAGAGCTGCAGACCCATAATCTCATAATTCATACAGCTGGGGAGTGAACTCTGCATATCCTGCTTACTCTGTTGATATTTGTTATGTTCTTCTCCAACCAAAGCAAGACAAAAACACATCAATCTCCCTTTCCTTTGGAAGGTACAGGTCAGCCTGTTAGGAAAGCACAAGCACAGTACAAAGCCATACAGATATTTCTGACAGCTAAATTTGAAGCTGGCAGGCAGCAGCAGTGTATGCTCAAAAACCATGCACAATGCTGAAAATAGAAGTTTCCCTTTCTCAGTTTCACAGACAAAAGGAGGCATAGACCAATGCAGACTTCCACCTGTAAACAGTATCAGTAACTTATACATCTTCCAACTACAGAAGGATTCAGGCCTTTTTCGCAGAAAGAAGGGCAAACCTAATCAAGGACTTCATTTATACCCAGAAAAATGACTGTAATACAAAAGAAATGCACTGGTTCAAACAACACAGATGATTCCCAGTTTCAAAATCTGGATCTCTTGTACAGCAGAAATTTACTCCCTTTCATGAGATTTATGCCACAGCACAGACACCTAGAGCATTTTATAAGTATATCTGCAAGCAGCAAGGTCTTTTAGTTTGCATAATTAACCAGGAACTCTTACTACACCTACCTTTGCCCAGGCAGAACTGCCAGCATTCTCATGTGCTCATAAACTACTGCAGAAAGGTTCAAAAGGAAGCAAGAACCATTTCTAGCTATTAAACTAGTATTTAACTTTCACCAAGAAAACAACCAAATATAATCTGGCACCACTTCTCCCTTTCCCTGCTATTCTTCTTAAGACTTATATGTGATTCCACAATACTCTCTGGATGGCAGGTGTATCAGGGATCTCTTCTCTCTCATGGGACTTCCCAAACATCATCTTACAATGCATTCCCCTTTACACCATCAGTTTTAAGACTCCATTAAAACTATACTAAAATTCTTGTTCACAAAGGCTTTCAGGAGTAGTCTGGCTTTGCAAATACCTTAATTACTTATGTCAATTGAACCAATTTTTGTCTAGGTTTAATGAACTGAGCAGTGCAAAAGGAAACCAGTTTGGAAGCTACCTTGTACAAACAATCCTTTTTTCTTGAGGGAGATAGTCTATTATCTAATCTCCTTTTTTTCACTTAATTTTTCCCCTTAACTGAAAATCCTTCTAGTCTCTTAACTTTTCCACATATCCGTTAGGCAGAGAGGTAGACTTCCTCTGTAGGAGGTATCTCCCAATTCAACACAGACAACAGAATACCATAAATAAGCATCCCTATTAAAACAAGAAAAAACTGATATTTTCTCCCAATGGAAAAATCAATTATTACATTATGCTCTATCATTCTTCTAGGATAAAAAATACCAGATACGAAAAAAGGGAAGTAAACATCACCTTTTAATCTGTCTCACTCACTTCATTAAATCCAGCAACTAAAAGCACCAGGCACTCCTACTGAAACAAGTATCAAGTTCAGATCCTAAATGGCCAAAGGGAGGGAGTCAGCCACAGAAAATCAGTTTTCAGAGCAGTTTCACATTGACCAACATAAGCTGGCACAGACAAGAGCCATAAACTCCAGGCAGGGCTCACCAAGTGCATACAACTTAATGGTCAACATACCTGTTTCTAATCGTGACGAATATTGATACAAGAAATACAAATTCACCAAGTAGAGAAATCCTGTTCCAGGTCCCACTGGGAAGAAGAAAGTTGCTGTTATTGGCCGCCAGATCTGTCCAGATCAAAGAGAAAGATATATTTATAAACTGCAGAGTGAACTCATATGCACAGGCTTTTAATTCACATTCATTACTTGATAACGAATGAAAACTTGGAACATCAAGAAGAAGACTAAAAATAGTCCAAGTATCGATTGCTGCTGCTTCAGCAGCTTTTATATTTGTGGCTTTTTTTCAATTCAGTAAGCAAAGCTATTAAGACTACAGCAGAAATAACAAACAACTTTTCAAACTGCTTTCCATCACATCTTTGCAGTGGTGAATCTTTAATGCAGTGCAAAAGAGACTCACTGGCAAGGATGTTACCCTGTTTAAAAAACAGCCATACAAAACCCATTCTTCTCTGTTGAACAGAGGCCAAGGAACTCACAGCCTTTAGCGTACCATTCCAGACAGCACGTGCTACTCTGGGCATTTGGGATCTGCTCTGGGACAGTCTCCCAGCTATGAATATTTGGCATAGCCAATTGCATGGCAGCACGTAGCAAGGACAGAAAGTGTCTTGTCATTCATGAACGAGCTCTTTAAGCAGCAACATTTCCAAACTGAGTATCAGAATCCTGAACATCACAGTTCAAGAATCCTGAACATCACAGTTCATCAGAACTAGGGGAAAAACCAGTCACTTATGCTACTAAATTCTGGGAACAATGCATGAATCAAGGTACAGAGAGAGCCATGGCTTTAATATTTTTTTCTTCAGTGAAGATACAATGAGATGATAAAATAGAAATTTAAAAGTTGAAATATCTTCTCTTCCTTTGTTTTCAGTTCCTCCAAGGAGTGCTCTCCCCCAACACTGAACCTGTATCATCATAGTGCAAGGAAACATATGTCTAGTTTGAGACTTTTAATATTGCTATTGCACCCAGAAACACTGCATGTCTGACACCTCAAGGCATCAGTTGTTAGTTTACATGGACCATACCTAAGCACAGAAGCTGACAATCCCAAGCAGAAGTTTTTCAAATTCCAAACCAGAAGGTGAAAAGATGCACTCCGGTACAGAATCACAGAATAGGACATGTTAAAAGGGACCATAGTGGGTGATCTGGGCCAATCTCCCTGCTCGAGCAGTAATTCTAGAGCACATGACACAGGATTGCACTCAGACAGTTCTTGAATAACTCCAGTGAGGGAGATTCCACAGCCTTCTTGGTCAGTCTGTTCCAGCCATTGTCACCAGGTTCAGCTGGAACCTCCCGTGCATCAGTTTCTGCCTGCTGGCATTTGTCCATCCTCTGACACCACCCTTCTGATACTTAAAGAAACTGATGAGGTTCCCTCTCAGTCCTCTCTCCTCGAGGCTGAACGGGCCCAGCTCCCTCAGCCATTCCTCACTAGAGAGATGCTCCAGTTCCTTGATCACCTTTGTTGCCCGCAGGTGTACCCGCCCCAGGAGCTCCATGTCTCTCTTGGAGCTCTGCCTCAGAGCCTCCTGGGCCAGCTGCAGCCTGGCATGTTTGGACACCCTGCAAGCCAAAAGTTACAGCTCCCAAAGTCACGGCCACACGATGACACAGAGCTGGGCAAGTCACCTGTAGCCATAGCCACAGAGCTCCTTGGCACAACAAAGAGCACCCACCAGAACAACTCCGACAAAAAAATGTAGGAAAAAAACACACCAGAATGAGGCACAATATGAACTGCAGGGGTTCAGGGTTGCCAGGGGCAACAGCCCCTTCTGTCACCCTGGCAGGAACGCGCAGCCCGTCACCGCGGTGGGGGCCCTGGGCCTGCGGGCAGAGCACCGGGTAAATGCGGGCCCAGCTCGCAGGCCGTGTACAGGTTGAGCGGGAAGGCGGCTCCTCTCCCGTCGGAGGGGCTCTGGTCACCCTGGGCGCTGTCTCGGTGCGCGACGCCTTCACCGAGCCCGGGGGAGCGGCCGGCCCTGCGCGCGCCCCAGCGAGGCCCCGCAACGCAGCCGTGCACTACAACTCCCAGAAGGCAGCGCGCGCAGCGAGTCACAGCGAACTACTGTGCAGGCGCCGCGGGGCGCGCTGGGAGCGGTAGTGCGGCCCATACCTGGAAGCGGTGGATGAAGGCGTCAGGCCAGAGGAAAAGGTTGACGGGGCTAACGAGGCCGAGCTTTCCCACGAGCGGCACCGCGATGGAGCCGGCGAACCAGTAACGCGTGATCAGAGGGATACTTCGGAACCAGTCCCCCAGGTCCGACATGCTGCAGCTGTGCCTGGCCGCCGCCGAGGCCTCGCCACGAACCGGCCCCTGAAGAAGAGACAAGACGAGGGCTCAGCCGCTCCTGCCGCCCGGTCTCGGAGGGGGACAGCCAGACGTGGCGCCACCGAATTCGGCCGAGCCGCCGCCGCTGCTTCCGGCCCCGCCCCGGCGGCCGGGAGTCCCGCCCCGGGGGTGGAGCGGGAAGCGAGCCGCCGCTGGTGGGTGACGGGACTGTCGGGTCCGGCAGGGTTCTATTTCCCGAGGGGCGCTTGTAATGCGGCGGCGCGGGAAACAGGAGGGAACCGGCAGCAACGCCTGCGACAGCCTGCAAAAGCCATGTTCTGAGTGACCTGTTTCACTGCGTTATAAACTCATTTGCCTTCGAGGACGCGACGTTTTTACTTCGCTGGCCGCGCTCCGCTCTCCCGTCCCCCGGAGGGCCCCGCGCGACGGTCGCGAGGGAAACTACAACTCCCAGCAGCCCGTGAGGCGGCAGTTGGAGCGGTTCCATTCTCCGATATCTGGGGGGGGAGCTCTCGCCCTCCTTCCGGCTCCTTCCCCATTGGTGAAGCGGGAGCGGGCTGTACCACGCGTGCGGCGCCCCCCGGCGCGGAGCGTGGGCGGAGCCCTGAGGGCAGCGCGGGAGCGGCGGCGCCGGGCAGGGATGGAGCGCTGCGATGTGGGGGAGCGGCGGCGGGGGCGCATCTGGACCCGCAGGGCGGAGGCGGCCGCACCGCGGGGGTAACGGGGCCGGGCCGGGGGGAGCGGCTGCCCGAGAGCAGCGGGCGGACGGGGCAGGGCCGGCCCGGGCCCACCTGAGCCTCTGCAGGGTGGTTGAACGGGCAGCCGACGTTAGATAACGAAAGGAGCACGTTCCCCTTGAATTACAGAACCGCTACGGTTGGAAGGGGCCTCTGGAGATCATCCAGTCCAACCCCGCCGCCAAGGCAGGGCCACCTAGAGCAGGTTACATAGGAGCACGTCAAGGTGGGCTTGGAATGTCACCAGAGAGGGAGACTCCACGATTTCCCTGGACAGCCTGTTTGGTGCCCTGCCATCCTCAATGTGAAGTTCTTCCTCCTGTTGTGGTGAAACTTTTATGTTTTAGTTTAAGGCCATTGCTGCTCCTCCTGTCGCTCGGCACCACCGAAAAGAGTCTGACACCATCCTCTTTGAGATACTTACATTTATTAATGAGATGCTCTCTTGAAGGCGGAGCAGGTCCCCAAGGATGCTGTGAAATCTCTGTGCTGAGGCTGCTCAGCTTGGCTGGGCACTTAGCCCAGTTCAGTGCTTCCATGTTAGTTATATTGAATAAAATGTCGTGGGGGAATTCCAAGAGATTAATTGCAGTGTGGTATGCTATGTAAATACTGCCTGATGTAAGCTGAAGAGCAGCAGCATAAATGCTGCTTTGGGGGCCTCTGCCCTGGGGGACTCTTAAGGCAGCCCCATGAACTCCTGACTCTGTTCTCCTGGCTTAATTTAGTGGCAGGGAAACTTTTGAAAGTCAGAGAGTGACGTTGAGAAGGTCTTGGGAGTTGCTGTAGCTGCAGTGATAAAAGTACTTATGTTTCAGGGTGGTTTTAGAAGCAGAAGTCACACTTTTAGGGTCTTTAATGTCATGATCCCACACAAACATCACTAGATTTCTATTACAATTTAAATACTTTATCTTTCTAGTTTCATTTTTATGGCCCTTTTATTGAACAAAACAATGGGCTTAACAGTGAGGTGCAATTAGTTTTATCTATAGTCTCTACCATGGCTATATGACTTTCTTCTGGTGTTCACTCAGATTTTGTAACATACCCCCAGAGTATACCACCCATGAAGGTGCTGGGTAGCATATTCTGTGTCTCAGAGAGCTATCAACATCTTATATAACCACAGTCAGAACACTCTGCAAGTGCTCTGCAGTCTTTAATCTGCCTGCCAATATCCAGCACAGTTTTGGTGTTTAGTTTACCTGTGAATTTACATCCAAGTGATAATACAAAATGATTGGCTTGCTTAGTGTTAGGCAGTAAATCCAGGAACAGCAAATCTTCCAAATCTCAATGTCCTGCTTCCTGGAAAAACCTTCCTCTTACAGCTCATTCTGCACATTTCTGCATCTGGCTCTGTTTTATGTTGACAGCTCCATACAAGGATAGAAGTGGAAAACTGGAAACTTTTGTTCTATAATAGCTCAGATGAATAGAAATAAATAAGGCTTTCTTCATAGAATCAAAGAATGGTTTGGAGTGGAAGGGGCCTTAAAGATCATCTAGTTCCAACCCCTTGCCATGAGCCTGGACACCCTCCACTAGACCAGGTTGCTCAGAGCACCATCCAACCTGGCCTTGAGCACTTCCAGGAATGGAGCATCCAGAACTTCTCTAGGGAGCCTGATTGTCTCACTACCCTCACAGCAAAGAGGGTAGTGAGACAATCCTAATGTCCAATGTAAACCTACTGTCTTTCAGTTTGAAGCCATTCATCCTTGTCCTGTCATTCCAGGCCTTTATAAAAAGTCTCTCTCCACCTTTCTTGTAGGCTTCTTTCAGGTACTGGAAGGCCACAATTAGGTTACCTCAGAGCCTTCTCTTTTCCAGGCTTAACAATCCCAATGCTTTTGAAGACTGAAAAGAAGTGATAATAAAACTGATTTTCCCCACATCTAATCAGAGTGGTTTCTTACAGTAATGCACAGCTTCTCAGTTTTCTAGAACACTTCTCTGCAGTGGTAATGATGAGCCAGGTTCCTTGCAGAGTGTTGAACTGGGCTTTCAGATGCATCAGCATATATTAGTGTTATTCATTAATAATGGAAATCAGGTAACCAGGAACCACACAGAAGAATTGTGAATGGTGAATTTCCCCAATCTGCTTTACATGTCTCCTACCTATTTTCCAACCCAGTGAATTACTTCCTTTGTAGTATATTTTCAGTATTAGAAATACATGGGTTTTGTGGAAGATTTTTCATAGAACATGGAAAATCAGAATTGTAAAATCATAAGATAGAAACATTTGAATCCTATATCTTGCAGATATAAATGGTAATAAAATGATTCTAAGCATGGTTGTTTTGCTGGCTTTCTTCACAGAGTTATAGTGAACATCATTCACAGTGTCCAAGGGTACCATTCGAAGACAGTACATTTCCTGAATGTGGCTTTCAACCTTTCTGGGGATTCTCTCCTCGCTGGAGACCGCCAAGGAAATATATATGTTTTTGACTTGAATGGGAACAGGTAAGAGTATTTCTATCAAGACTTATTAATTGCCTGTAGCATTCAGGGGTGTGGAACTTGCCTGGACAGGATCCCACAGGTCAGGTTTTAACTAGATAGTTTTAAATAGGTAATAGTTTGCTTAGGGCTGAAACTTCAACCCAGTGTCTCGTATAGGCTCCCTAAGTGTTATTTCATTAGTTCAGCTGCTCAAAAAGATGAAAGGCTTGCAACTGTAAACTGAACAGCAATGCCATAGACCTTAAGTGCTACCACCAGAAGTTGTTCTCGGGCCAGTACAGATAAATGAATGAGCCATGAATTACAGTAGACTAGACCTAGTGTTTTCATTTGCAGAAATATATCATCCAGTCTTTTAGCAGTTTACTACTGAGTTTTAAAATATTAGCACTGATTTTTAGATCTATTATAATTGGATATGATTTCCTTACTCCCTCCTTTGGAGTTTTTTTTTCTCTCTGAAATATATTGAAACCAATTAAGTTATTACTTCACTTGGCATTAAATGTACCAAAGTTTCCTAACACAATCAGAATATCTATTTTTAAATAGGTTCAACCTTGTTCAGAGAACAATGCAGGCTTGCACTGCTTTGGCATTTAATCTTCGCAGAAAGACAGAGTTCCTTGTGGCTTTGGCAGATTATTCTATTAAGTGCTTTGATACAGGTAAGGAGAAATTTCAAGGCTTAAATGCTATCTGTATTGGCAAGAAAACTTACATAATTTTAGTTTTGATCTTAAATTTTGGGATAGTTTGTCTTATGGAAATTATGCTATGTATTTCATGCCATCTGTCTGAAAAAGAAAAGTTTGGGCTCATGTTGGTTATAGTCCTTGGGTAAATGAACCTAAATGAACCCTTTGCTTTGCCAAAGTTACTTATTCCCACTGAGTCATGCAGGCATCTGCATGTTTAACTGAAGTCCACCACAGGATTGTAGTTAGGTATGTTACCTTTTTTTTAAGCAATTTTTAATATGTTTACTTAGAATGAGGTATTCTATTAAAATAAAGCCAAAACCAGTTGACAGTATGTTAGTTTGCAACTGAACAAGTTCTTAACTATATTTACAGTAAAATATTTGAACAAAGTGACAATGTACACTAAAAGAAATGTCAATACTTTTGAGTATTCAAGTAGTTCTATACCCTTATTCAAAAACAGTATTAAAAATTAACATCACAGCTGTATGTCTCTGTGTTGATTAGAAGCTAAATGGTGAAGGGCAGTGACAATTCATTCTTCATAAATTATTCTTTACCTATCAGAAAGTGCAGTTTTAATGTCTCCATTACATCCAAATATTACCTGGATTTAAATATTTTTGAAAAGCTGTAGGAATCACTCATCTACAGTTTTAGGGTCTGAGTTTGAGATTATCTGTGAAGATTTTAGTGTAGCACAATGTTCCTCAAAATACAGGAAGAGTCAAAGTTAAGTTCTGAAATCCTCTGCACTCTTTCTCTTATTTTCAACAACAGCAAGACCAAACTTAGATGTTTGGATGCACTTAGAGAAATCTTTATTACTCCAGAGAGTACTGCATGTTTATATGGTACTGTTTCCAGATATCAAGTCATACTGAAGAATGTTCTAAAATATGAATGGTACTCACCTAAGTCAGTCCAGTTCCTTAGGGTATTAGACAATACTTACCTGATGGGCTCCATCCCCTTCTTTAGAAGACATACTCTCTAATCCCATGTCACCTCTCAAATGATGATAGCTTTAAGCACTCCATTGTCTGTAAGCACAACAGAAGTTTGACTGTTAGTCTTTATGAGCTGCTTTACAGCCATTTCCTATCTTTGATGCCACAGCAGTAGCTGGAACCACCCCATGGGCTGCCAGGCAAACCACCCAGTGTAAACAGTGTAATTGCCACGAGTGCAGTTTGGTTGCTGAGGGAAGATTAGTGGTCATGCAGTCACAAGTGGGAGACACTGTAGTCAGAGGAACCATTTCCTTAGAATGCAGTGCACAGCATAAAAATGTTCTAAAAGAATTAATGAGCTGTTGCTTTCTGACTCTTGCCTTTCTATAGTCATAGCCCGTTGTCATTAAACCTTTCTTCTTTGCACCTGTAAATAGTTGTGTAATCATTCACACGTTCTGTCCACAAGTAAAAACAAGTGCAGCATTCTGACTAGAACATTCAGTCAGCTTCTGTGGGTGTTCACATCAGATATTCTATGAGGCATGCTGAACTTAACTGATCACATTGTTCATGCCTTTTTAAGATTGAGTTTTAGGCTAAATTAAACAAGTCTGTGCAAGTTGGCTTTCTGTGCAGAACGGAGCATAACTTATAAAATCTGTTATTTGGAGATGAGAAGGTTGTGCCTCTCTAAGGTATAGTAGCTATGTGAAGACTGATACCTTTGTTGTGTGTTGGGCTGTGATGGCAAATGGATATATACTAGTTATGTTTAGAAGTCTCTTATGTTTAGAAGTCTCACTCAGCATAGTGTTGACAATAAAGACTAAAGTAGTAGTTGTTCCACTTTGAATGACTTTTATATCTTTTTCATCAACTTCTGCAGGAACCCAGGAGCTAGTTAGTTGGATGAGAGGCCATGAATCTTCAGTGTCTTCCATCTCTGTCCATGGCTCGGGCAAGTATGCCATCACTACTTCCACTGATACAGCTCAGCTGTGGGACTTGGACACCTTTCAAAGAATAAGAAAGCTGAATGTTCGTCAGTCTGTGGGTATACAAAAAGTGAGTAAGGAGCAATTGCAAAAGGGTGAACAAGCACACCACAGTAGGTAAAACATCACATATTAAAATCACGTTACTTGTAAATAGTCTTTAAAATACAGCTGAATCTTTTTTATCATCTTTGGGCATCTCAGCTGTCATCCTATCACATCACCCAGACCACTGAAATAATGACTCAGTAGTTGCAGAGATCTGCTGGGAACTTTTAAGGAACCTCCATCTTTAGAGATACTCAAAACTTGCTTGGACATGACCTTGACTAACCCAATTTAACTTGGAAGTTGGAACCATCTTCTAGGTTGACCTTGCAACTTACAGTGGGCTCAGAGGACCTGTGTAAATTGATTCCAACCTGAATGGTAGTGGGATTTAAGGGTGTTGCTAAAAAAACTGTTTTGGTGTCATAATGGTAACTTCAAACAGTCACCACTACCTGCCCCATTCAGCTTCTTATTCCAAAGCTCTTCTGTCTGTGCATGCAAAGCACTGAATGTGGGAACAAACAAGGCTGAAAAGGAACTCAGCAAAATGAAATCGCTGCTTTTAGCCCAGTGTTTTCTTTGCTGTACAGACACACTGTACAGGGAACAGCATGGGATGAGAAGGATGACATGTTTGTGTCAGGGAGTGGTTTAAGTAGGTCTCCCTTAGCATTACACTGTTTTAAACAGGTCTGCCTGCGCCACCAAATGTCACACTTTGGTCTTAGTACTAGAGAAAGTCCTGACCCAGTGCCTGAGCATGGCTAGCACACGTGCTGCCCTGCAGTGAATAGTCTGACAAACACCACTTCAAACCGAGGTTCTCATCAGGCTGGCCACTAAAAAGCCATGCTGGTTTTGCACAGAACAAGGCTATTCATTTGAGTGTCCTCACCCAGTTGTGGGTCAGGCAGAAATTCTGTCAGCTTAAAATAGTCACCTAGCAATTACTCTGTGAAAGATCATCCATAAATTTTTGCTTGTTTGTTTTATTAAAACTGTCGTGTAGTGTATGTTGCTAAAATAATTAGAACATCTTCCCTCCAAAGATGAATGCATTTCTGTAGCGGAGACAAGATTTTTCTACTGCTCAGTATCTTTCTTTGTGTAGGCTATGTGTAGGGACTTCTTATTGGTAAGTGGCTCTTGGAATTTGGTAGGATCAGAATGTTGCAGTATGGAAACAACCTTTAAAGCTAAACACTAGTGATTATTACTGAATTAATAGATCATATTTGGGAATCAAGAGCTTGCTCTCTTGGTTTGGTGATACCATTTCTTATAGGACATTATGCAAGTGATCTAGATTACATTTTCCTGTCTTTGGAATATTGGTATTTATTCTCATGCCATGATCTAAGACATACAGATAATAAGTGCTTTACTGAAGTTCAGATTTATTACTAGACCACAGGCCTGACACTCAGTGTGCAAAGCTGGATTCTTGCTTGCTCTCTGAGCCAGTGTAGCAGTGTCACACCCATTTTTTGTGCTTTTTGATGCTTCTTAAGTGCAGTTGCACTCCAACTTACACCTGTTAGGTTGGTAGGGGGCAAAGCTAATTTAAAAAGATAGAGACTGAGGTGGAGAGTGAACAGACAGCAGGTGAGACAAATGAGAATACAACACATCTACAACGACTGTTTCCAAAGCATCACTGTTTATTCAACAGCTGCTTGTGACCATCCAGTGGTATTTTTCTATGGCAAAGCAGAAAATTAGTAACTGTTCGGTACTCCAGTTTACCAAAATTCATCTGCTCTCAATTCATTGTTTGGTCTTCCTCAGGGTCCCTGAAGGAGGACAGACAGCTCAGTCTGTCTGAAGATAAATTACTCTGGTACCTGAGATGACTCTTTTCCCCACAGGTTGCTTTTGCTCCCTGTCAAGTGACTCATTTGGCCTGAATGTCCAATTTTCAGTCACTAAGATGAAACCCAGCCCACATACCCATATTTCCAGGTTTTTAAGGCCACAAGAGATCATTCTGACCAAAACTACAAACTTTGTAGCACTGACTTAATCTCAGCCAGTGATATCCCCAGGGTTTATATTGTGTCCTCTCTGCAGTCATCAGAAACAATAAAGTTTAACACTCATAAAAAAAAGACAGATAAAATTTAACAGTTATTTCAGTGAGTTAAATTGACTTAGCAAAGGTACAACACGTTTTAACCAGTGCAAGGAGAGCACACCTACTCCTCTCTAGGCTGTCACAGGGGACAGGGACTGGCTTGCACACTTACAGTAATAGCCACACCTGCCATGTTTTATTTTGCCATGCACTTTGGTTAATTTAAAATGTACTTCCTTGACAACATCCCATTTTTTTTCTTTTCCATATCCTTCCAGGTTTTTTTTCTTCCATTGAGTAACACCATTCTCAGCTGTTTCAAAGATAATTCTGTTTTTGCATGGGAATTTGATACTCTTCACTGTAAATACCAGTTGCCAACTGCTATAGAAGGTTCTGTATTTTTTTATAAGGTGTTTGCAGTTACCAGGTAAATTGCTATTTTAAACATTCTAAAGGCAGACTATAAAAATTGTGGTTTTAAACAGGTTCTCTTTCCTTATTTGTAATATTTTGTGAAAGTATTGAGCTGTATACTGTGATAAGCTTTTGAACTCCACTGTGCTGATACTTTCAGCAAGGATCAGTAGTAGTTTTTATTATAGTCGCCTAACAGTTGAAATAAATTAGGTTGATTTTTAGTAACCACTAAAATAAGGTTTAAACTATCCTTTACTAAAGCAAATTTATTATTTAAGAACTATTTTGTTCTTTCAAGAGAGTATCACAGGAATAATGGCTGATTCAAAAGTGATTTGAGGGCATAGAACAAAATGAACAATCTCTCTTTTTAGCTAACACTAATTTAAATTATACTATGCTGATGGAAGCTTTACCTGTGATCCAGGGATGGTCGGACTTTGGTAGCTGGTGGGAAATCAAATCATCTTCACTTGTGGAGTTTGGAATTAAAGCGATTGATAAGAATAATCCAGATGCCTGAGAAAGTGCGAGCTGTCCGTCACCTGGAATTCCTCCCTGACAGTTTTGATGGGGGCTCCAATCAGGTCAGTTTTTTCTTAAAGCTTAAGACAGGAGTCTTCAGTTACTGGATTCAACACCTATACTTGGAGGGCTTTTGGGGGGCACTGGGGATATAGAGGTATGTGATATAAAAGGAAAGTTACTGTGCTGTTACAGTTGCTTCTTTAGCTTAAAGGAATGTTGTCACTGAATTGGGTATTCCACTTTGTTTTATGTTGGCAGTATTAATGGATGAATCTTTTTAACTTATAGGTCCTTGGAGTGTTAAGTCAAGATAATATTATGAGATTTATCAATACAGAAACATGCAAACTTCTTTTTGACATTGGGAGTCCTGAAGAGGGAATTAGTACAGCAGCGATTAGCCCCAATGGACGGTATATTGCCTCAGTAATGAAAAATGGAAGCCTTAACTTATACAGTGTCCAAGCTTTGACTCAAGAAGGAAATAAGGTCGAGTATTTTACATTTCTTAAAATAGCAGTATGTCCCCTTAAAGATGATATTTGTCTGCGTATGTTTTACATCAGCAGTAGTTTGCAGACACGTGTTGAAGTGCTGTATTTAACAATACAAATAAAGAAAAAGTGATTTGTAGTTTCCTTCACAGTTCCTACAGCCTGTCAGGTAATTTGATGTTTTTAAGGTATATATATCACTGTGTTACTGGTGTTGGAAGTGGGAGTTGGCATTTCTTTCTATACCAATTTGTGTGTAACAATTTCTTTTTGTAATGGAGTTTTTGAGGAGATAGAAACAGAATAATTGTGCCTCTTCTGTTCCATTTCCTATAGGAAATGTTTTGCAACTAATGCTCTCAAACTGTGGGCATGAATGGTGTTTTTGTTACTGTGGTTTTGTTCTTCTTGCTGTGTTATTGGATACCAGCACCCATCATTTATGGCACAATCATACACTTCTGATCCTTCCTGAATAGCAAACATTCTAAATACCAGTTCTTATTTTATTACATTAATTTATTAATGAGAGTAAGGTTTCTAAATACAGAATTCCATGTATCTTTAATCACCATGTCTTTGAAGTAAACAGTAACCAGCTCTGGATAATGATGGAGCTGGAGCTGAGGAAGGATGTGTAAAGATGTCACACGCATTCCATTTGAACTTTTGCTGACAGTTTGGCATGAACTGGGATATCCACTTTGTCACTTGCTTTCACAATCTCCAGCACTGAATTAATTAATACCTGCCTGACACTGAAGACTAATTAAAGTTTGTAAAGGTCTTCTGTATTCTTTTAACTAGTGCTATAGAAATGCAAAGTATTTTAATGACATTGAGAAGCACACTAAAGTAAATAACCTGAACAATACATGATACACATCTATACTATCCCAATTATATTTTTACTGTTTGCTAAGCAAGGAAATAACATGATGTTTGAATTAGCTTGGAAGCTACATAAACCTTCTCATACTTAGAGCAGTTTTATTCATGGACATTCTTTTTCAGGAGTGTACAATCTATATTTGTTTATTTACAGTATAAATGTGTTTCTAGTCTTCTGTTTATGGCCATCAAACTCAAAAATGTGGCATATAAAATAAACAACAAATTATATTTCTGTGTAATCTGAATTACAAGATTTTAACCAAGTTATTTGCACTTAATACTAGCCTCCACCATTCATGTTCAAAGCTGTAGAAGATGGGCCCAAGTACACACCAGAGGCAACTAAACTGATCACAAAAGTGACTTCAGGAAGGTCCAAGGGGCCATGGAAATCCAAACAGAGCAAAATTCAAAGCAGATTGCTAAAACTGCAAGAAAATACATTGCTTGAAAATAAAGAGGTAGGAAGAAATTGCAAATATTTTGTCCTTCAGTCTGCAATGTTTTTATTTCATTGCCATTTGCTTTTAAAAATAAATTCAGGCACTGATGCACTTGGATATTTGAGCAGAGCAGGCATTAAGGAAATTTTAGTACCATTTTCTATCTCTATTTAGCCCATACTCCTACAGTATGTGACAGAGCCAGAGCTGCCTCCAGTCTGGGGTACCTCTGCAGTTGTTCATGCAACTTGTGACACATTTGGTATTTGCTAGATCTGATCTGCTTCCCTGTAGAAGGCAAACTGGCACCTCTAAAATGTCTGCCTAGAATCTGTTTCCTTATTTTCTTCATTATTTAGATGAATTACTGTTACATTTATTCCCCTCTGTCATCATGGCCCCATTTTCTCTCTCTGTACCTTGTGCCTGTGAAATATNTTTTTTTTTTTAATACTATGTGATAAACTTCAATATTTAGCTGCTCTCATCGAGGGAGTGCAAAGAAAGAGAAAATGGTTACATTTACTGTTGATCCCTGTTTTGTAGAACGAATTGCCAGGTGGATTGGACAAGAAACGTCTGCGGGCCTTATTGAAGGGATTTGGAGAATATCCAGCTAAGTACAGGTGTTTTTTGTGTGCATGTTCATGCTTGCACAAAATAAAATTGCTTGTGTTTACTGCCCATGAAAAAGAATTTCCTTGACTAAGGCTGCATTTTAATTGCA
This sequence comes from Buphagus erythrorhynchus, assembly GCA_013400855.1. Lineage (NCBI taxonomy): Eukaryota > Metazoa > Chordata > Aves > Passeriformes > Sturnidae > Buphagus > Buphagus erythrorhynchus. The sequence continues at coordinate 173,495 of VZTT01052537.1, forward strand.
GGATGTTTGTTTGGCGTTCCTTATTACAACTTCCTGAAAACCACTTGGCATTCAGTAGCCTGATAGATAGGGGAATCCACAGTGCATTCGTAAATATTCAGAAAAAGTATCCTATCAAAAGCAGGAAACTGCTGAGAGTTCTACAGAGGTAAAATACATAATTCTATTTATTTAAATATTACAGATTTTTATTTTCATATAGTCATCTGAAATGTATCCAGTAGCTGGAAGCAGCTGTAAGAAAAATTCTAAAATGACATAGTAGTGTCCTCATGCAATTTTGTTTTGGTAACTCATACAATCCTGCATATCTTGAAGTTCACATTCTATTTTGTGGTTGTAAAGTACATATTAAATTTTTGCTCAGTTTTGGATCAATGTTTTCTACACGTTTGTTTGCCTCTCTGCACAGGACCTTGTCGTGTCTAGCTCACTGGTCTGCTATCTTTGCTGAGACACCTTACATGCCTTTGCTAGCATTCCCATTTGTAAAATTATTCCAGAACAACCAGCTGATCTGCTTTGAAGTTGTTGCTACAGTAGTAGGTAAGCAATGATTTTAAAAACTCATATATGCTTCAACATGTTTAAGCTTTCCAATGCAAAAGAGCTTTTCCTGCTGAAATGAATAAGGTATTTCCTTATGTAGAGGTCACCAAGGTGTTACCAGGAATTAATACAGAGCTTAAAACAAAAACCTCAAAACATGAGATTTCCTTTTGCAGTGTTTCTAGCAAAAAGTTAGCAGTTTTAACAGTGTTTGTAAAGTCTGATTGAAATATATGTAGCATTTGCAAACTCAAATGTATCTAGCATAATTGTCTCATAATAATTAAGTCTCTGAGACATGGGAAAAGTAGTCACAGCCACACACCTCACCTGTACCTGCTCCCAGTCAACAGGGAATGATCTCTTTCAAGGTTTTACTCTGTTTAGTTGTCCTGAGCATGTGGAAACTCAAAACTAGACATTTGTCTAAACACTGGCTGTGGCTGTCTTCTGAAGAAACATTTTAAATTAAAGTTGTTGTAGTTGTTGCAGCTGCTGCTAAGTCTACAGAAGATATGTGCTGCCAAGCCTACGTACCCACTTTGCAGCCACCTGCTGTTGATGAATAAGTATCCAAGATTGCAGAAATTATTCTCAATACATTAAAAATNNCAGAAATTATTCTTAATACATTAAAAATTACTTGATCCATGCTGTAGTTTTGTGAGACAGAAATACTGGTTGAAGTATTCCCACCTGCCTCCCATGCCTTAGTCCCACAGCTCACAGATTTTTTTTCACTTTATATTTGAGCCAGATTAGTTCTTCAGTCTGGTTCACTGTGTACTGACACAAAAACTCATGCCAGTACTGCTGGAGGAGCAGTGTACTGTGGGAGTGGTTTAGGAATACTCAGAAAGAGAAGAGATGGGAGTATCTTAAATTGGTTTTTGCTGCCTGAAATAACATCTTAAATGCATCAGCTTTATAACCAAACTTCAAGGTTGTCATGAGTCTTTTGCTCTGGATTACAGTGGATTGTGTTCAGCTTCTTGTTCTCTTTCAGTTAATTTTTGTCAGCACTGGTTTGAGTACTTTCCCAATCCTCCAGTTAATGTCCTTAGTATGATGGAAAATGTTTTGGCACATCATGACAAAGAACTACTTCAGCATTTAGTAAAATACAATGTGACTTCACAGGTAATATTCTAGACAACTTTTGTATACAAAAATACACTGTAGTAAAAAATAGTGTGCTAGCTTTTATTTTGATGTATTTTTAGTTTGGGAGAGTTTTTATTAAATAACAGTGAATTATGTGGGAGTGTAAAGAATATATCATTGCTTTCCTGTTGTTTTTCCTTGTCCATGATCATATATATGCTACTTTAGTTCTTTAGAAGTTCCTTGCTTTCAAGTCCGCATTGCTTAAAAATCTA